>WEKY01050500.1:82324-158047 GCA_013390045.1 Picathartes gymnocephalus
AAAAAAAAAAAAAAAAAAAATCTGTCCACCAAAGAATTCTCTCCTCTGGAATATAATCATTCGAGAGAGTCTCCAGTTAAGCAGCTGAGGCACTGGGGAGATAAGAAGGTATGAAAGAGGGGAAGTTTCTAACTGTTGGACAAGTCTTCTATTCCCCCTCCCCTTTTTGAAATGTCATATTTCAAATTCAGTGTGGTCTATTAACTCCAAATTTATTTTATTCATCTGAACTTGTGCCTTTGAGGACTTAGGGGAGGCCTGCATGGTTAATTTTGGCGTTATTTGCTATGGACTCTTGAACCTCTGAGAAGTGTGTGCGCTCCCCAGGGAGGTTCTCCAGTCGGCAGAACTTCTCCTCAAGGACATGAAAGCACCTGCAGGGGCCTGCCAATTTTCAGAGCGTGGAATGGACCCAGCCAAACTGAAAGACATTTAGAAATCTTCAGGATCAGCAAATGTATTTAGTAAGGCACGGAGCTGACCTGTTTGGGTTAAATAATGGTATGAATTTTGTGGGGGCAACACAACTGGGAATTGAAGGTCCAAAGCAGCCAGCTGAAGGACTAACATTAAGTCAGGAGTCATCACTCTGAAAACCTTTGGTGCTGGTGGGATAGAGCAGCCAAGAAATGCTAATTATAACAATATCCCTGATGGACATCCTGCAGCATCCTGCCCAGAGTGCTCTCACATGGCAATGCTGCCTCCTCCTCAGAAATGCCACAGAAACCACAGGGAGACAGCCAGAACTGTCTTGTAGAACTCCTAATCCCACAGGATTTATCCCACAGGATTTACACACCCCATCTCCATGCCCGCATCCACCTCCGGGTGAGCTGCTGGGGTGCTGCTGACGTGTGCCCTGCCACCAGGGCGAAACGAGGAGCAGATCCCGTGGCTGACTGATCCCTCCCCAGCACACAGCCCCAGGCCAAAAGCTTTCATACTGGAGAGTCTGGGAATGCAGGGAAGCCCATACTGGGGTCTGCACACAGGAACGGGGACAGGGCGTGTGCTGGCATCAGGGCAGCCCTGGCAGCATCTCCTGCACGGGACACGCGGGCTCTGCCTTCCCAGGCCCTCGGGCAGAGGAAAATGAGGCATTGGTGAGGAACGGGGTGAATTCCCGGGCCAGACAGGCAGCGGGAGCAGCCCCGGGGGTGCCATAATGAGGTTCAGCCCTACGGCTGTGCTGCTGCCAGCCCCTCTGGTGGGTCAGGACTGCAGCCCGTGCCACGGGCCTCCCTTCTCAGAGTGCTCAGCCGTGCGTAGCTGGTGTCAGACACGGGGGCAGTGACTCACAGTGGCTGCGGCAGCACACGGGCAGCGTCCGTGCTGGGCTGTGTGACAGTCCTGGAGAGAGAGCTGTGCCTCTCCGTGCTGCTGTACTCCTCCAGTCCTGAAAATGATGCTACTGAATAGCCCCTGGGCATAGGCCTGGCCCAGCCATGCCCACAGTGAGCTCTTCTGGAGGGTCCCAGTCACGTTGTGAGGAGGTGCTGTTATTAGTAGCTCACCCAAACCCTTGAGGAGGGACATCTTGTCCCTGGAGGTGGCAGGGGACTGTGCCCACGGGACACGTGAAGGAGCACCTAGGCTGGAATCAGCCTCAACCTGCTCTATGCACAAAAGGAGCCCTGACTCTTGGGCTACCAGCTGGCACCTTTCACTGATGCTAACATTCATTTAAGAAAAATTACAAATACCCCCAACATGGGCTAATTAGCTAATGACATTATTTTGAACTGACGTGCCATATAATTAAACAACTAATAAACGGCAAGAGTCCTGCGTTGCTGGGGCTCCTGAGTCAATACCACGCTATTACCACGGTGTAATTGAGTTTACAGAGAACCTCAGCGCAGATATCCCAGAGCCCATGCAGGAATGGTACTGAAACAGCCACCAGAGACCCACCTGCTGCATAAAGGAGAAAGACAAATCTTTTCATCTACAATACAGCCCGGAGTCACACACACAAAGAAGACAAGTTTGTGCTTCAAACTGTGGTAAATGCATTTGCTAGAGGAGGGTACATGCCTCCCAAGAGGGGCTACCTGTGCAAGAGCTGCTCTGGCTGCACAAGAGGCTTTCAGAGCTCCAGGGAGGGTGGGATGAAATGTGGCTTGTCCTCACTTCCACAGAAGTGAGGACTTCCAGAAGTCTATTTCTATTTACATCTCTCCATCAAAAAGGTGCCTATCTGGGTGCATTTCTGATGACAGAACCAAAGGCTCTCTGGGGCTACTGAGAGGTCTCAGAGGTGGCTCAAAGCTTCCTCCTGCAGCCATTACCTTTGTAGACCAAGTGCCCCAGCATAATACTCTGGTGGTGGGCTGCAAATGGGCCAGGAGCTGGATTTAGGGCTGCAAAACCCTCTTTGGGTTTTTTAGTGCTAGTAGGAAAGAAGGAGAAGAGTAGGTCGGCAACCAAGCTCTCATTTGAGTCATGAAGCATCTACAGATGTCTCAGTATTATTTGCTGTCCCTGGGGTGGGGAGGGTGATTCTGAGGTGCTCAGAGGTGATTTTGCTATGTGGACATGTTGTCAGGCAATGAACACACGACCTTTGTGTGCACACACACAACACCGCACCCCCGAGCCCAGGCTCCCCTCCCCGCAGCCCTGCTGCCGAGCTCACGTCCCCAGATCCACCCGTGCTCCAGCTCGCCCTCCTCCTTCTCCTCACCTCCCTTCCCTGGCGGTAGCAGGCAAGAGCTCCTTGCGCTGCCGGCCGCTCTCGGGCAGAGCCCGGCAGCTGGGCTGGGCAGCATCGGCCATCGGGAGGCCGAGGCACAGGGCTCGCAGCCCGTGCCGCTGTCAGGGCCCTGCGGGGCAGCAGCGGGCAGAGCCGAGTGCTGCTGGCAGGCCGAGGGCTCGCTGGCCCCGCGGTGGCATCCCCTGGTGACACCGCAACAGGAGGACAGGCCACTGCAGGGGATGGATGCGGGGCTGCGCAGCCGGGAGCCACGGCAGGGCCGGGGAGCCGCACTCTTCACACGGGGTGGGACAGCGGCTGCAGCTCAGCAGGTCCAGCTCACACCCAGCACTGGAAACAACTCAATGCAGCCCAGAGGAGCAGGAGTCTGGGCAGGCAGCCCCATCCCAGGGGTTGCAGCCACAGTCAGTGCAGCCCCCGAGCTCCTGCAGAGTTTCTGTGAGCAGGACGGGCAGACTGGGTGGGCAGCGCTGCTCTGAGCAGGGCCCTGGCTCTGCTGCCACCCCCATCCCCCCACAGACCTGGCTCCGGTAGCTCATCCTCATCCCACGGAGCTCCTCAAGAAAAGAAGGCTGGAGACAGAGAGATAAGAGCCCAGAGGGACCACTCTCAGCCTATACTCCCAACTCTTGCTTAGCACAAACTACACCATGCCCAAGGAGCTCCGCAGCAGATCCATAAGGGCTCCTCACCTCACCCACTGTCGGTATTTAAAGCAGACGACTTCAGGAGCGAGGCTGGAAGCAGACTAAGCCTTGATCCTGGTGCATGAGGAGCTCCCCAGGACAGCAGGAGAGGCATGATGGCTGGGGGACAATGAGCAACAGGGCTACATCAGAAGAGGGGCAAAACTGGTGCTTGCAGGAGGGCAGGGAGCGGCTGCCGGCAGCACCGTGGCCCGCAGGGAGCCACGTGAGAGGTGCCAGGAGCAGAGGCTGGTGGAGCCGCCAGCAACTCCGGGGAAAAGGTGGGTGTGCAAAGGCTCAGCGACGGCAGAGCTGCTGCTGGCAGTGAGAGGCAGCTCCTGTCGTGAGCGTGAGCCAGGCTCTGCCAACACAAACACCCAGACTGCTGAAAACAAGATGTGCGGCCACGCGTCACGGCTGTCAATCAGCACGCAGGGAGGGGAAGGGCTCCTGCTTGCCCTGAAATGCCTCCACGGTGGTCATGGGCAGCCCCACCAGGGTCTGGCCAGAACATGATGACTGTGCCCAGGTGGCAGGAACGGTCTCCATCCTCCTCACTGGTCGGGGGAATCCTCCCAGCTCCCTGGCTGCAGCTCGGCCGCTTTCCTCCCGTGCCCAGAGCTCAGGGAGGGACCGAGAAGGAACATCGAACACCTCCTGCTGCTTTGGAGAGGTGCTTGTGTGGAGAGTGATTCCTGCAATCCAGAATCACTCACAGAGCACTCAAAAGCCACGCCGAGGGCAGGCAGGGTGTACCTGCACAGACATGAGCCCATCACCGTGGGGCCACTGCCTGCCACTCCCAGTGGCTGCAGCCACAGGACAAGGCTGTCCTGGTAGAGCAAAGAGGCTCAGAGCAGCCATGGCTGCTTCCTCACATCCTAGAGCAACACCAGGTGAATGGAGACCTCTCCCAGTGCTGTGGGGTGGGTACCTGGTGTGACCCCAGGGACCTACCTGTGCCAAACACCAGGAGTTCAGCTCACGACAGGAGAAGACACCCAGACTCCAACCCGCTGGGATGGATCCTGGGGGAAACAGGTGGAGAAGAGCAGGCGGTTTGCACACCACTGCTGGCTTGAAGCCACCATTGGAAGTGCACCCATCACAGGGCAGCATCCAGACCCCTGAGGCACCAGCAACCCCCCCAAAACGCCCTGCCCATGGCTGAGCTCCAGCTCCTTCCCTCCGAGCCACGGCGCTCCGCTTTGCCGTGAATGCAAAGTTTAAGCAGCCCCTGTGCCTTCCCCTTTTATCTTTCATTTCTATGCTGACACTTTGAAGGAAATTTGCTCTCCTCCTTGAAGTACGGAAATCCGTGTCCAAGAGCGCTCGGGCCCAAAAAGCAGGGAAGATAAACATATTTGGACGTGTGATTTCACAGCAGCTACGTTGATAGCTTTCAGAGGTCGGGTCCTGTCCATCAATTACCCACAATGTGCATCCAGACGTGATAGGGGAGAACAAAAACCAACTCATTAGAGGGGAAGAGAGGTGAGCCAACACCAAGACTGGTTAAAGAGAGCGGCTCATATTTCAAGGAGTAAAGGGAAAGACTTTTCTCCTGCTCTCTCTCCCCACTTCAACAGAAAGCTACAACATCTGGGAGATACAGCACAGCCAGCACAAGCCCACCACTGCCCCACAGAGCACTGCCGTGGGGCACCAGCGTGACACAGGAGGCACCGGCAGAGCTGACTTTTGGGCATGAGATGTGGCATGCAGCAGAACTGGCAGAAGAGACTTTGAAGTGGAAACATTTAGAATGGGATTTTTAAAGATATTCAAGCCCCTCTCTCTCTTCCCTCTGGCCTGCAGGTACTTAGGAACGCTTTGCACATAAAGAATTATTTGTCTAATATATCACGTTAGAATGTGAGATGACATATCCAGGACAGACTTTTGTACAAAGCAGAGTTTTAAAAGCAGAATTTTAGCAGTCCCAGGCAGGACCAGGGCATATAAAGCATGCAGTAGGACAAGCAACGATTTCTGTTTAGCCCAGGCAAGGACAGTTGCTTGAATTCTCTGTCCCTAGGAAAGATAATTATCAGTGGCACCTCTGAGCCCAGTGCAGCCCCAGAGGGAGGTTGCAGGGAGCTGTGCTGGGTGATGGGGTGGTCCCAGGGGGCCACAGCAAGGTGGGGGGAACTGGGTGTTAATTGCAACCCTTTACAGATGGGAGCACCAGGCAGGGAGTGATGGAAGTTGGCTCTGATCCTCCAAACCACTTGCCTCCCCCTTTGGCTTCCAAGATTTAAGCACGAATTTGACAGTGGGATTAAACAAAAAGGATAATCACAGTCTCAGCCCCATCACTTCACCTTGGGGATGTGACAGGTGATGCAGGACTGATCACCCTGTGCAAAAGGGCCCCCAGAGCATGGGTGGGGCTGCCTGACTTGGGGAGTCCCCAGGGCTCCAACCCCATCCCCTCTGCCATGGTGGGGAACCTTCCCTTCCCCTCTGTGCTTTGGCATCATCTGTGCCTCGGCATCCCAAACCTAGGGCCAACATGGCCTCAACAGACCCCCTTTGCAGGTCTCTCCTCCTGCCCTGCTGCCTCTTTCTCCTCTCCCACATGTGTTTCTCAGGGTGTTATTTCCTTTCTAGTATGCTAATCCCTCTCCTGAGTACAAACTCCTGTAGTCTTTAGAGGGACGGGGAAATATTTCTGTTCTGCATACTCCACAGATCCTCCTCTGCATGGAAATGGACACTATCATTATTGGGATTTCTCTTTTTAACATGTTGGCTGAGGAAACTCTTTCTCCTATGGAGCCTTTGCTAAGCAGAAATGAGGGGGAAGAGGTGTAAACCAGGCAGGTTCCTGCAGCAAATCTCTCCTTCCTGCCACTCCATAGGGAGTCTCCACTGCTTTCAAGGTGGAATTCCATACTGGAGGTGGCATGTGACATGCCCAAAGGCCCCGTGAGAGCGGACAGCGGGGACAGAGGACACGGACGTGCCCAGGATGCTGTGACAGGGCAGGGCTGCTCAGCTCCAGGAGCACGTGGTCTCCAGGGCCCTGCCAGGCCCCCAGCTCCTCAGGGAGAGTTGGAGGCTGCGATCTCGCTTGCAGACCCTCAGTGCAAGGAGGTCCTGACTGAATGGCACCTGGGGTTAAGACATTTCAAAGGCCAGTCCTGGTGGAGATAATGCTACGTGAGGGGACACAGCACTACCCTTCCAGGTAAACGGGAAGACAATCTATATATATGTGTGTGTGTGTATATATATATTTATATGTAGAGCTGAGCACTCGGACCAAAACAAGCCCACAGGAGCCCTCCCCTCACGCCAGCAGCCCCCCAGAATGGGGGCAAAGGCTGCCCTGCCTTAACAACCATTGCTCCGAGCCAGATTAAAACTAATTCATCAGCAAAGGGATTAATTGGTTGAGGAGGAATTTAAATGAAGCGATCACACACACCCATGTTCAAGTGCCCCAGGGTCAGGCAGTGCCGAATGGTTGTGCCCATTCTGGGCCTGCATGGATTACCCTGGCCAGTGTGGGGAGGGATTTACTGAAAGAACACCCAGGTCCCCACCTGGCAGGGAGCGTTTTGCAGGGATAGCAGTGCCTGCGGATAGGCAGGTGACTGATTTGAAGTTTTGAGCTTCTCAGGTAGAGGATCATATTACTCTGGAAATGGAGGATCAAATTATTCCATTATTCCCCAGGGAGGGGATTAAATTACCCTGGAATTAGAGGATTAAATAACTCACCAAGGGAGAGGATTGAATTACTTTGTGAGTTGTGGGATTAAAACACACTGCAGGTGGCAAACTCAAAATAGACCTTCACACACAGAAGGCAGGATTAAATTATTCTATGGCTGGTCAGGGAAAAAAACCCCAAGCCACCATACTCTGGAGGAAGCCATATTAAATTATTTCTGGAGATTAAATTGCTCCACAGGCTTGCTGGATCCCAGTGCTGTGGAGCAGACCATCTGCTTGGGAAGGTGTGTGGATACCCAAGCATGAAGAGCCATATGATGGGGTCCCGCTGGTGGTACCCAAGCGCCTCCTGGCACCGCCGCACCCGGCGCCTGACAGTTTTGACTATATTTATTTGCACGTCGAGGTTGGGAGCCTGGCAGGGCTGGGCTCTGCTCCCCCGCACCATCCGGGAAATCCGGGGGGATCCCAGGTCACCCGGGAGCACGAGGCAGACCCAGGGAATTGAGCCAAAGCTTAATTTGGTTTCTCTCAAGGGAGGTTTGATCTTCTCTTCCTTTGTGCATCGATTACTCCCTTGAGCAACGGCGTCGCTGCGTACGCGGGGCAGCAGGTCAAAGCCCTCCCTGCTGCCAGCCAGGAGCAGCTCTCCTCCCCAAATTCCTCACTTCCACCCGTCACCTCCTCTCCCCTCTCATCCGTGGGCTCAGCTCTCCACCTGGCATCTCCCACGGGAGCCGGTCAGCAGTGGCTGGAGCGTGCTGGCGCTGTCAGCCCTGACTCACTCTGCTGTGTCTCCTTCCCTGGTGCCTGTCACTGCCTGTTCCTGGTGATGGTGACAAATTGGCATTTGAAACTTGTATTGGTATTTTTTATGCTGATTTCTTTCTGAGGCTCCACTGCTGAGATTTCGAGAGAGAGAAAGAGAATGAGCGTTTTAGGATAATCTTAAAAGCAGAAAAATTATTACATGTCAAACACCGAATGGGGAGTTTAAAAGGCTCCCAGGTGGGCTGCAGAATTAAATGTTTGGAGGCTTTTTTCCCCCGTGAGGTAAGAAACGGCAATGTCACTATGGCAACTGCAGGGCACATTCTGGGCAGCAGCTCAGGCATCATCAGGAGCTGGGGCTGCCCCAGTCCCTCTGCAGAGCCTGTGGGGTGCAAGGGGCTGGGCTGGCTCCAAGCCTCACACACATCTGAGCCCTGCAGCCAAGGTGCCTTGGGAGCCTGCAGGTTGACTGGAATGAGCTACACCATGGCCAAAAGCACCCAGAGATCCATGGGAGGGGGTCTGTGCTCCTGGTGAAGGATGTTCCTGATCACCTCAACCCCTCCTAGTTTCTCCATCCCACCTGCTCTGGTCCCTCGCACCAGGGCTGGATGCTGCCTGCATCCATCTGGCTGGGTGCTTCCAGAGATGGAGAGGCAGCTGGGACCTGACACTCCTGACTCAAAAAGGGGCTCCAAGATGCCCCAAACCACCAGGCAAGAGCAGCTGAAGAGCTCAGCTGTGTGGCCTGGGATCCCTTGGCTTTGTGGCTCCCGAACCACACAGGAAATTTGTCACCTCCCCAGCTGCACAAGAGGCTCATCTGCCTCCTGCCTGCCACTGTTTCCTTGTTGACTTTCTGAAGGCTGCTGTGAACAGGGGAAATCATCACGAGCAACCAGGGGTTAATTGAGTGTTTGTTAACTCCTGGTGCTCTCATCGGACTACCAGCGTTGCAGTAATTAGCACAACCTGAGCTGGCTCATTAATGAGCTTTGCAGGAGAGTCACAGGTAGCAGGGGGGTTAAACTGGCTTGATTATTTCTCTTCTTCATTAGTACCAGCCACTGAGAAAGGATTTGTGGGAGGGAAACTGGTTTCTCTCCGGGTGCAGCAGCAGGATATACCCTGGGAACAGGGCTGATCCCATGGGAAGGGACAGGGACAGCAAAGCTTTGCCCACAACAGGTGAGGAGGGCTCAAAACCAGCTCAGCTCTGGGCTGAAAACTGCTGTGATCCCTGACAGAGCTGCAGTTGAGCTGCAAATGATGATGATGATGAAGGGCAACGTTCAGCGGTTACGAAGGGCTGTCATTTTCCAGGGGCTCCAATTCAATTTGTGACCTGCACCCAGGAGCTCACATGCCAAGAGCAGCCTCAATGGCTCTGACCACGGCAGTCCATCAGACAGAGGGCTCACAGCCAGAGACCATCCTGACTGCAGCTGCTGGCCACCAGGGGAGGAGGGTGGCCCAGTGCTCCACAGCTGGTGGCCTCCATCACCACCTTCCTTCTTCCCCCGTATCACATGGCTGCACGGGCTCCCTGAGAAGCTGGATTCCAACTCCTCCTCTGCCTGCCTGCCTTGGAGCCAAATTTCCCATCTGCTGGGAGATTACCCTGAGCACTGGGTCCTGTGGAGCACTCCAAGCCATGCTGGATATCCCAAACTCACTCCATCCACCACCAGGCCCCAGCAGCTGCTCCCCAGATCCCACATCAGTTCCTCTGCTCTCCTGCCCTGCTGCTGCACACCCTGGCAGGGGTTCACTGGCCCCAGGAGGAACCTCCGCAGGCAGCACAGGGGCTGTGGCAGAGCTGGCAAGGCCGAATGCTGCCCAGCCGAGGCGGGGAGTGATTAAAGCACCCCTTCCCTTGCGGGTGGCTGGGCTGGCCAAGCCGCGGAGGATGAATGCTGCTGTCTAGAGGCACCAGGGAAGGTTCCCCTCAGCACCAGATTTATAGAGAGGCTGTAGATCAATTATCAGCAGCCTCTGACCTTGAAAGCAGAGGCACAGAGGGCTGCAGAGCATCTCCCTCCTTTTTCTGGGCAGGAGGGTAATAATCCATGGGAAGGCTGTCAACGGAAGCCCCACAATTCTGGGGGGGGATGCACACACAGAAGAGGTTTCCTCACATGCTACACACACACACACACAATTCTCCCTCTGGCACCCCCCTACCCTTGTTTTCCTCCTCCCTCGTGCATCCAAATACACAAACTGGCCCCACATCCCAGCCAGGGGCAGGAATCCAGCTACTGAGGCTGTTGCAAAGCAACTGACTGAATGATGTGGCACACACGGAGAGGGGGGAGCGGGCAGAGAGAATGAACCTAGCTCTGTCTTCCCTAAACTTGCTGTAAACTCAAATGAAACCTGATTTTTGGAAAGGGGTAGAGTTCCCTGAAGTGCAGGGATATCCCTGATGAAAAGGGGACAATTTGATTTTGCAGAGACTCATCCTAGGGTGAAACAGCATCATTTGTTTCAGAAAGCAAGCGCTAGCCTTGGTGCCAGCAATGGGCAGCTCCTGCTTCCAAGAGCACGGCAGAAACACAGAGGTGGGCATCTTCCTCTGTGGATGGAGGGAATGCCATCCCTTCTCCCAGCTGAAGGAGGGGATGTGGCACCCAGCCTTCTCCCCACCACCTTCTCAAACACTGGGGCCCTCAGCTCAGAGGGCTTTTTTTTTTCCTCATGGGCAAACAAAGTGGAAAATGAATTCCTTTAGATAGCAAATGAGTTTAATAGAAATGGTGATGGAGTTACGCTGTGCCAGGAATGTTAATCCCATACCCGATGTGGCCAGACTCTCAAGCAAGGCAGTGAGGGAGGAGGAAGGTTGCAATTAAGAGCAGAAACATGAGGTCTGTGTCCAGAGAGTATCCCCAGCTGCTGGCCACACCTGGGCAGGTCCTGGGGACACCAAGCAGGACGGAGCCCAGCTCTCCAGCCACTCTTCCTCCACCAAGGCCCAATACATGAGACAAGTGATGACAGCCCGTTGGGCCTTGCCTGTAATCAGTGAATTTTGTACGGAGGGGCCCAGAAGAGAAGTGAGTCCCAGTGCAGCAGGAGGGACACAGGGCAGCCTGGGAACTGGTCCTGGCACAGCCTTTGCTTCCAGAGCCTGGGGCTCCTGGGTCACCAGGGAGAGGACTCGTGTGCAAAGTGGGAAAAGCCACTGCGTGGAGCACAGCAGCTCTGCCAGCACACAGCTCTGGAGAGAATCCAGACCCACCCCAGGGCAGCTGAGGTCTTCGTAAACAGAGCTACACAAAAACAAGATGTGAATGTCCCTGCTTCTACTGCTCACTGAGAGGTGACCCAAGGCCAAGGCTGAGCACAGCCCAGGGCTGTGGAGCTGGCCATGGCCCTGCAGATCTCCTGGATTCCCCTTCGGGAGCAGCAGGTTGAACAGAGCATGGGACACGCAGGCTGCTGGACCTGCAGCTGCCCTTCCCTCTTGGGCAGACTCTGCTACCTCTGCAAACCTTCACCTGAGAGCAGCCTCCAGCCTCACCTCTGTCCTGGCACCGACATTACCTCAGCCCTCTGCTCCTCCTGCAGCAGCCCTGTCCTGCTGCAGTCCCAGCCCAGGAGCAGGGACACAAAGGAGACCACCAGGGTGTGCTCCCCTTTCCCTTGTGGCTCCCGCTGCCGAGGTGACACGTGTCCAAGGTCAATAAAGCCTTTCAAAGGTGGGCTGGCATTTCTCTGCGCATCGTTTTTTTCACTCATCCTTTTCCTCTGGGTAATTTATTCCCCCTTTCCCCAGCACAGCTTTAATTGAGTTCCCAGCAGGATCTCTGTTCTGGAGCAAAGAACCAGACACCATCAGCTTCCCCAGGCAGGGACCCCACAGAGAGCTACGGGGCAAGTGCTGTGCCTGGCCACGCCGTGGCTCCTCGTGTCCCGCTGTGCAGCTCCTGCCTCTCCTGGCAGCCCCCCAGGCAGGGCAGGAGCCACTCAAGCTGCCAGAGCAGTGCAGTTCAGCACAACCCGGGGCTGGTGACACAGACCTGGTAAGGCCCAGTTCCCCCCCAGCTCCTGCCACCCTGCAGGGGATCAGGCCAAGCACAGCCACACTGGCAGAGCCACCCCCATCACCCCTTTGCCAAGCAGCCCTCCAGCGAGCAGCAGCCTGGGGCAGGACACCCCCATGCACCAGGGCATGGAGGAGCAGGAGCTGCTGCTGCTTTCCTCTCCACTCAGAGTCACCAGAAAAAGCCCATGCTTCTGCTGCCAGAGCATATTTGATTCTTCTGCTAACCTGACCTTATTTAGTTCATTATAAGCCCCCAGGACATTGCAACTGTAACTTAAAAAGAAAAAAAAAAAAAAATAGCCTAACAAAAACACAAAGCTTTTCTCTGATCAATAGTGCAGGCAACTGGAAAAGGTATAATTCAATTTGTCAGCACACAGTTATTAGTTACTGTGATGGAGCCCTTCCTCCCCAGCCCCGCTTCCCTGGACTCTCCCGACACGGCTGTCCCCAGGGCAGGGGAGCAGCCCCTGATGTGACACGGAACCAGGGGAGGGCTGAGACCCAGCACAGCCAGGGAGCTGTGACCTGTGAGCTGGGGCTTCACTGCACCTGGGAAAAGGCAAGGAGACAGAGGTTCCTGTGATAAAGGCAGAAGCTGATTGCTCCTCGTTCTTCCATCAGCCTTGCAAACTCCCCTCCTGGGACACACACAGCGTTTAGGGGTTCCCTCACACCCATCCTCTCCTTTGAACACTGCTGCTCTTCCCTGCTTTGCTTCACCCCTTTGGGATGCTAATAAAGCCACATCCATCCTCAGCAAGAGCCATGCAGGAGACTGGTCCTGCACAAGTGCTCTAAAGCTCCCCTCTTCCTTTTTCCAAGGGGTGGCACAGGGGCAGGAGCCAACAGAGGGCAGAGAGCCAGTGTCCCCACACAGCTCTGCTGCGGACCAGCTCGTGGCCAGTAAGAGACCAGCAGGAAGGGAGACATGCCAGAGCATGAACGGCCTCAGAGGAAACCAATTACCACACAAAACAAGGGGCCAGAGGCCTTGGGGAGCCTTATCACACACCTTCCACGGCTCTCCATTAGCAGTCTAGCCTGAAATTACCTCCCCTTGCTCCCGAGAGCAGTGAAAGTGGAGGGCAAAGATGCAGAGCCGTGGCTAGCTGTGAATACCAATGGCTTCTGCGTGTGCTGATCCTCCTGATCCATCCCTTGGCACAGTGCCTCCTGAACCACGGGTCCCAAGAGCTCACAAGGAGCCAAGGGGGGCCACTGCTTCCCCTGGCACTGCCTGAACCCCTGAGAACGAGGCACTTCCAGCAACACTCGGCTCAGCTCCCTCCCTGCTCTCCTCCCCCAACTCCTTCTCCAGGGAAACCTCCAGATATGCATCCAGAGATGTCTCTTTCCATTTGTTGATGTCGACAGGCATATCACACACACATTCATTATTTAATCTACCTTTGAATTGGGCTAAATAGTTCTAAGGATAATTACAGAGCATTTGTATTTATAGAAAACCGTCATGCACGATCTGCATCCACACGGATAATGCCGCTGTAATCTATAAATACATAAGGGATGGTGTGGGAAGGCAGACGACGCTTCCAGTCGCCATGGAATGCAAAACGCACGGATGGTCCCACTACACAGGGAGCTATTACAGCTCCTCTCCTTTGGATCTCTCTGCAAACGGAGCTGAGGTGCAGCTGAGCAGCCACACGGCAGTGCAGGGACAAGGATGGGGGCAGGAGCACACCTGGCACAGGGCACAGAGCAGCAGCAGACCAGCCACGGGATGCAGGACAGGGAGGGGATCAAAGGAACCAGGGGCAGAGGGAAATGGGATTCGCTCACTGCTGCCTGGCACAAAGGCTCAGAGCCCTGGAGGATGAGCAGAGCCAGAGCTGGGGAGCAGCACGGAAGGAGAGAAGGGAGAGAGGGAGGATTCGCTGTTCCTCTTCCCACAGCAATAAAAGTTTTACAGCAGCGTAGCCAGCACTCATGATTTTATTGCCAGCATTACAGAGGTAGAGCTTCTCCAAGCCCCAGCCCCTGGAGTCAAGTTAAGACACAGGAAGCGTGGCTTTCATAAGAAACCAAAGGGAGTGGAGAGAGGACAGAGCTCCTGCCTACACAGGAACACTGGGGAACATGCAAACACCCAGCTCCAACTTCAGGCAGCAAACAAAAAGAAGGCAGTTTTTAAATTTACTTGTTTTAAAAATAATCTTATGCCTCTGGAGTGAAGGTGTGCAGAGAGCAGGGAGCTGGACAGTCCTGTGATTTGGGAGGACTTGCAAGAGGCAGCATTAGCACTACCTTGGTGAGAGTCTCAGTGCACACCCCTGTGATCCCTGTCCAGCCCCCCACCCTCAAAATCTTTTGGCATTTCTTAGGCTTTAATTCCCCACTGGCACAGAGCCCCAGCTCAGGTGTGATGCAGAGCCATCCCAAATGAGCCAGGAAGCCATTTCACAGGTGAGCTCCAGAAGGGCAGGACCATATGGAACGCTGCTCAGCACCAGATCGGGTACCCTGCCCGTGCCCACACATGCACACACACACCAATTACGAGCACTTCTATTGCATTAGGGCCTGGAAATTTCATTCCAGTCATATCCCATTCAGTGAGATACTGCACAGATACAAGACCAAGCAGCTTTTTTTATTTTTTACCTAGAGAGAAAAGCTGTTTTTCTCTGCATACTGGTTTAAAGCAAACACAGCCAGAGGCTGCACACGCCTGGGTAATGGCCCGTGACCATGCCAGTGAGGAGGGGAGAGATGACAGTGCCCTGCCCGGGCTCATCGGCTTTGAGATCTCCTTGTGCTGCCCTGCAATGGATCCACCCAACCCTGCTCTGCAGAGACCATCCTGCACAGGAGGAAGAGTCCAATCCAGGCCCTGGGTTTCTTCAATTTAGGGCTTTGCATCGCCTGTTTCCCATTGCTAATTTATAAGCAAATATTTGGCCATCTGGCAGCCCTGTCCAGCAGGCAGCAGAGCGAACTGCTTGGCTTCGCTGCGGAAAGGGCAAAGCTGACATTAAACTTCTTTCCCCGAATGCTGGGCACCCCCTTCCGACACGGCTTCCACCATTTGGCAAACTGCTCCTCCACCATCTGCCTGGAGAGCTCTCCAAAGGGCATGGAGCCTGCTAAATATAGCCCAGGAGCTTAGCAAACATTCGCAGTCAGTCTGAGAAGACTTCTCTCAAAGTTACATCTCCCCCAGCCCATCTCCCTTGCCTGTGACATCTCAGATATCCTTAAACCACCTCTGTTTTTCAGTCCCATTTCCTTGCTGGAGCCTTTCCCTTCCCCATTCCCTTCTCACTACCACTCTTCACCTCTACTTTTACAGTTGATTTCTCCTAACACTTCCCTTCACGCTCAGAGGAGGGCTCTAGATGATGCCAATGCTCCTTTCCCAGCCCACGGATCCTCAGATGCAGTGGGAGATTGCAGAGCTGTGGGCTGACTCTGCATTTGCTTTTCCAGGACCAACTTTAGCACAGAACATCCCAACTTTCCCTGACAGCCCCATCCAACTGACATAGGGTGCACACCCTGGCCAGCACGGGCTCCCCTCTCTCTGGTGGCCCAGCAGCAGGCAGGAGGCTGATCTTCCCACCTCTGCCTCCGTAGCTCACCTTCTGTCTGACACAGAGCACTGCCACAAGCTCTGACCTTCGCATCCCTCCATGGCTTAGCAGCCCCTTACTCCTTTTTCTCCAGAAGGGCCAGCTGCCTCCTGCCTCTGGCCCAATTTTAACCTTTCCCACCAAGACCAGGGACCAGGTGCAGTACCTCTCATGGCACCACTGACCTGCTGAGAATGAGCAAACCTGTGTTGGGCTGAACCACACTTAAGAGACTTCAGGCAGCTTTATCCCTTCATATCTGTTCCATGGAAAAGGAAGAGCCACCTACTCGTGTTTTATCATGGCAAACAAACTAAGCACAGAGTGAAAAAGAAGCACCCATCATCCTGGGCATGGACAAACTCAGCACAAAGACAGCCCCTGCTGTTGTATGGGGCTGTTAACAGTGCAGCACCTGGAGCTTCCTCCTTGGGGAAGCAGAGAAAGGGAAAACACACCCAAGAAAACAAACCCCCTTTAACAATGAACTCTCATGTTCAGTCATACGTGAAAGACAGGAGAAGGGGGGAGGAGAGACAAGAGAAGACAGAGTACTATTTCCTCTTCAAATATTTATTTTCGGGTCTGCCTTGGAGTGCTGCTTATTGAGAGACAGAGCCTTGCTGTGCTGCAGCTTGTGAGCTCCTGCTGCACATGTTCACAGCCCTGCTTTCACTAGAGCCAGAACCACTGGGAATTCCCATCACCCACTGCCACAGAGGGCAGCTCTCCTTTGGGTCTCCCTCACCTCCAGGCATCCATCCATGCTCTCCTGCTCTCCATCCTGAGCCCAGCACCACACATCTTCACCTCTTCTAGTGCTGTGCTTGACTCTACCTGGGACCTCAGAGCACACAGTTCAGCCCCAACCCTCACTTTCTGGCCAAGGCACAAGGCTTGGAGCTGGGGGCCTTGAACTGGCACTCCTCATTCTTTTGAACTCCTTCAATGCTCACCACTGCCCTCAGGGGCAGCAGAGGTGGCCTGCATGGAGATGGGAGACTCCCCAGCCAGTTATTCAGGTGAGCTGAAAATAGTGACCAAAGCAAGGTGGCAGTGAGCACCAGCCTGCTGGAAGTGACAGATCTTGGAGGAGAGCCAGAGCTGACATCCTGATCACAGACAGCAATTAAGAAATTAAGCTACCAGAGAGGCTTTTTGGGAGGGGTGAGTGTCTGTGGTTCAGTCAGATGCCAGAGCAGGTCAGTAACATTTGTCCTTCCCACTGCAGATGGAGATCCTCCTCCACCCCCGATCCCAACACGGTGGCACAGCTCCCTCCTCCCACCACGGAGGAGCAGAGAGGGAGAGCACCAGGACTCTGCAAAGCAGTGACAGAGGGGAGGGACATTGAACAGAAACCACTTGGGGAACTCAGACCTGGCAAAAACAGCTTCACCTGCCCCTGAACTACAAGCCCAGCTGCAGCATCCTGATCCTGAAACACATCCCTTCTGCAGGGAAGGACGGGAACCTTCAGCAATGCTCCCAGAGCAGACAGCAGGGGCCATTCCCCACACAGCCTGTGTCCTCTGGGCAAGAGAGACACTGTGGACAAGGACAGCCGTGCCCAGGACACGCTGCCACGAGCCACACAGCGCTGCACGTGCTGCACCCAGATCAGGCCTTGGGGTGGGTAGCAAAAGCACCCCATCCATTCACTATCTCAGCCACTTCCATCCTCCAAATGATGGGGCCTGTGGGTCACTGGGAAAGTCCTTCACTCTGCTAGAATCCCTGATTATTCCCATCTCCTGCACAGCTCAGCTCCACACACCAGGTACCAGAAACCAGGACATGCAGAGCACACCTGGCTCACAGCCTCTCACTGGCCACTAAACAGCATGTTTTGAAACGGGAGAAACTGTTTCCTTCTCTAAAGGACTGTGCTGGGACCCCCACGGAGGGAACCCCAGCTGTGCCACACACCTGAGCAGGATGGACTCACCCCCACACCTCTCCTGGAGCAGCACACACAGCACTGGCACTGCAAACACCACGTCCTCCTCCCCATCCCAGGTCTCAGCTCTGCCACCCTCATGTGTGTGCACATCTGCACTTGCACGCCCGCAGCCACACACAGACAGCTTCCTCTCCGTGCCAGCCATGAGAAATATTGATTTCTTTCCCCCTGCAATATTTCGCTTGGCTGAGCAGATTTAGAATTGAAGAGTCAGACTCTGCCTAGAGACTAGAACCATATTTAATTCCACGGTTTAAGAAGCCCTGGAGCAGGTTATTCTTATTTTAAACTACTAGTGCATTTAAAAGCAAGTGACATTTTGGGGGGATGGGGTGGGAGATGGCTGGTGGCCTCTGTCTGCCTCAGTCCAGCCAGTGCTGGGAAGAGTTTTGCAGCTCTGCTGCCGCTGCATCCCCACAGCCCCATCAGCTGCTCTGCCTGTGCCAATGAGAGGAGAGGGGTGGTGGCAAGCTCCCAGCAAAGCCCGGGAGATCTGCTTCCATCTCTTCCTGACTGAGGAGAAACGAGGGGAAAAGGAGAGCAGGGAAAGGTAAGGTGTGAAAACCTCTGATGAAAATTGCTCGGTGCATTGAGGTTTCAGGACTCATATCGTTCCCATACCAGGCTCTGCTCGTGGAGCCCTGAGTAAGGAGAAATTTGCAGACAGAGAACACAGACATGGTGCCTTGGCCAGAGGATGATCCCTCAGGGGGCCTGATCCTGGAGCAGTGCTGCTGGAGGGCAGAGCCATCCCCATCCACCTCCTAGAAAAACACACCCTCCCAGCTGCTGCAAAGTCCACGCAGCCACTACCCTGCACAAGCACACAGCCTCAGCACAGACCTTCAGAGGACAAGCAAGGGACTTTTAAGGGGGAGAATACAACAGCAAAGGCTTGCCCAAAGCATCTGTGAGCCTCTGCCAGGTCCAGGCAGACGGGCACACACATTACCCCCTCCAAGCCACACAGAGCATGTCTGCCACCCAACACAGTGGCAGAAAAAAGCCAGGTGTCCCCAGGATGAAGGCTCCAGCTCAACAGGAGGGGGTCCAGGTGAGGTAAGTCCAACCAAGGAATGGGTGAAGGTATACTGGAGAAGAAGAAGGGAAACACAGATCCCTACACACTGCTCATCTCCCCACATCACATCTGCAAGGACTCGCCGCACAGGTTCAGCTACACGGCTGTCACCCTGCCCTGGCTAAGGCGGTGTGAGCACACGAGCATCCACTGCCCCCCTCTGCCTAAGGCACCATCCCCAGGTCCAGAGCAGTTCCAGCCAGCCAGCAGCCCCACGACATCCCCAGAGAGCAAGGGGGAGACAGAGATGCTCTTCACAGCCTCTAAGTCATGGAGATGAAGCCACCGGGTGCCAGACACCTCCAGGGCGCTCTGGTACGTGTGTGCCCATGTGCACACTCATGTCACTGAGCAGGAAGACCCCCGAGGTGACAGTGCTGCTCCCCGGGCCCTGCAGCTGGCTCAGCTGTGAGCTCCCGGGGCAGCTCCTGCTCACGGCTGGCAAGGCAGAGCAGCCGTGAGCCCCTGCCCGGGGGGAGAGTCGAGGCCGGCAGGGCTGTGGTCAGCAGGGAGCCATGACTGACAGCAGGGCGAGCCGCGGGGCTGCGGCGGGGCCGGCACAGCTGCGGCCGGGGAGATGGAGCGCCCGCCGCAGCAGCCATGCATTAGCTCGCTGCGGTTGGCCCTGACACTGCACCCTCTTAGCTGTGGCCTTGTATTTTGACTGAAGCGGACAAGCAGGGGAAGGAAAATGGATCCTTTTATATAAGCTCCCCGCAGGCGCTGTAACAGCTCCTGACATCTCTGCCCAGCTGTGTTTCTGGTGCTCACGTACAGGCCAAGCTAGGATTGCACAGGGATTGCAAACTGCTCCAGGCACCGAGAGCATCCATTTGGGCACCGGGCTAACACCCCACAGGGACACAGGCAGGGACAAGCAGCCTGGTTTGGACCTGCTGCTCAGCTGGCTGGTGCCCAAGGCAGCAGGTGTTGATGCCACGGGGCTCCCGGCACAAAGGTGTGTCCCTGTGGCACCTCCTGGAAGCAGGTCCAGCTGAAACTCAAGCTCATCTGCCTGGGTAATACCAGGCACAGGCAGCTCCTGCAAGACTTTGGTGAGTTCAGGGCACAACAGGGCCACGGCTGCTGCAGGTTTGGATGCAAAGAGGTCACATATGGGGGGCTGTGCAGGGACCCACTGTGCCTGGGGAAAGGTCTGAGTGAGCAGGAGACAGGAGGAATGGATGAGCACAATTAGCTGTGGTAAAAGCCAAGGCTGTGAAAGTCCATTATCATAAGTGTAATTATTGCAATTATTATCTTTTCATATTTTTGACAATTCAGTAAGAATTAGCTTAACAGAAGAAAACATTTTCTGTTAAGTGCTGGTGAATCTCAAACAGAGAAGTAAAATGACATTTCACTTTACATCTGGACATTTCCAAGGATTTACCCGGTTCTCTAAAATAAAAGTGAAGGAACTTCCCAACCAAAGCTTTCTTCCTGAAGGAAAGCAGCAATTAATTCATAGAGAAAACAGCACAATGAAACCCTGGGACATTATCCTTTTCCTGCTTTTCTTCCCCAAACAAACAATTCAGCAAAAACAGAGGCAGGTCTCTGGGGACATGGTTTAGCAGTGCTGGGTGAGTGGTTGGACTCAATCTGAAGAGGTATTTTCCAGCCTAAACAATTCTGTGATATCTTGTCCTGATCTGCTGAGTCGGGCTGGTGTCACCAGAACTGCTGACAGCTTTGGCACGTGGGTGCAGCTGGGGCAGCCCTCCTCCTTCCCCCATCCACCCAGAGAACCAGCACAGGCAATAAACACCCATAATGAAACGCCTTTAAAGGACAAAGTGTATATACAGACAAAGTTGGAATGAATGAAAAAGAAGTATATAAAAATAAAAATTTTAAAAAAACCCCATTGCAATTAGCTAAACTGTTAAACGAAAAAAAGGTATTAAATAAAATTTCCTGAATGTCAAGTTGACACAGTTCTTTACTTTCAGGCAAGGAAATGAGTCCCTTGAGTAAATCTCCCTGCTCCAGGGCTGGGCATTAAAGGCTTTCTGGTGGATGTCTCTGGCTGAGGTGCCTTTGATCCGGGCTGCTGGATGCAGCTCACATTTCGCAGCCCTGAACACAAGCCCTCCTCCCACACGCACAGCCCGGGGACAGCAGTGCCGGGCTGGCCAAGGCCAGGGCTCCACGGGCACAGGCGAGCTGAGCCTCTCCAATGCCATCCAAATGCCCCCAGCGGGTCTCCTCATCAGGGGGCCTGCACATCCCGGTTTGCCATCCTCCTGCAAGTAGGGCAAAGCAGCGGGGCTGCGCTGGCACACCGCCACTGCCTCCTCTCCCACAGGCACCAGCAGCAGTTTCCCTCTCTGGGGAAAGCAGCTTTCTCTAGCAGCGTGTTACCTGTCACAGGCTCTTCCCCCAGTGCCTCCTGAAGAAAGTGAAACCTTTCTTTTTGGGAACGAGGGGAATGCTCCCTCCTGCGGCAAACACAGCGCCAGCCCCGCTCCCTGGCGTGAGGAGCCCCAAGAGGGGCCTGGCTCCCTCGCTCCCCGGACCCACAGAACAAACACCCAGCTGCTCAGAAGCACCACGCAGGCTGGTGACATTATTTCCAGCCTGCAAGGTCATTTATGGGAGGTAACTACGGATCCAGAGGTGTGTATAAATATGTATGTATTTCTGTAATTCTCCTGTGCTTTGTATACAATAATAAATATATATGCCAGGAACTTAACCAGTGAGGTACCAACAAAGCCACCAAACGAAGCAATTTGTCTCAGACAATTGCCTGAGCTGCCTCTGATGTCGCTGTCTCGCCACTGACAATAAGAGGCTCTTAAGTGTCCTGAAATTGTACTGCGAGCTCCCCAACGCTCTCACCTCCGCCTTCCTTCCTCTCCCTTGAGCTCCTTCCCGTGTTTCTCCAGCAAAACACTTCCTTACGCAAATAAACATGCAGGGAGGCACAAAAGGCATTTTGTCTAGGATTTCAGCACAACCACGTACTTCTCATTCAAATATTCAGCTGTATCCTTCAGAGATCAAAAGCACAGCACTGAAACGAGGCGGAGCACGAACATCCCAAGCCAACAGCTCAAGCTTCCCTTTCATTCCCTGTTCTGGCAGAGGAAGCAGATGAGAATTCCAAAACTGTGGTGACTCCCAGGTGTCACAGGAGCCCTGTGCACACAGGTACAGCTCTATCACATCACCCCAGAGCCCTGCACTGCCTGTGATTATATTAATGGCCATTAAAGCCTTTATGAGCACTGCCTGTACAACCAGCAGGTGACTCGTGTGCTGTGAGGTCTCCAGGGAAGTGCAAGTGGGGCTGGCACAGCCTGGGCCAAGTGGAGCAAGCTTGCTGCTCCCAGATACTGAAGTGGGGTCTGGCCCAGGGAAGGGTCCCCCAGTGCTGCACCAGCACCCAGGGAAGCCACAATGAACTGCACAGCACAAGCAGCACTGCAGCATCCCTGCCACCTTCACACAGGGCAGCTCTACAGGGAGGAGTGGATAAAGTAGCGTAACCCTGACCCAAAACATGCCCAAAAGCCCCTCCTGCACCCCTGCCTTTCAGGCAGAGCCCACACCTGTACTGCACCACAGACTGAGGTCTGTTGACAGGGACCAGCTTCCCTGCACACGACTGCAGCCCACCTTCCATCCCAAACTGCCTTTCCCCATGGGAACACGTCGGGGCAGCAGGGCTGAGCCCGAGCAGGGCTGAGCCCCAGCAGGGCTGAGCCCCAGCAGCTGCCCACTGCTCTCCCCACCTCGGTGAGGATGGTCCTCCGCAGGAGCCACGGGCTTGGCCATGTTCACTGTATAATATATGAACTCAGACCAGTTTTATAAGCCCCTCCTGGCTCGAATCACATTGTAATTCTGCACAGTCTTAAACTCATTTAAATCCTAATAAAAACACCGCTCTGCATTTGCATTCGCCGCTTGCAGGTCCCTGTGGCCGCCGTGACAGTGGTTCCTGAGGAATTGGAAATGCCTGCATGCTGCACACCGGAAGCCATCCCTCACAGGAGGGGTCAGGATGCACACTTAACAGGACAATTAAAAACACAGATGCAGGAAATGGACCTCCAGACTGGCCCAGGATGATTGACAGAGCAGTTGTGTGTCAAAGCTTTCACAGTAACACAGGAGAACAGCAGCACCAGCGTGCAAACCTCACTGTTCCACCTGCTCTGGAGTCCCAGAGGAGATCCAGGCCAGGTATGTGGACACACAGGCACAAGGCACCTGCAGACAGCACCAAAAAGGGGTTTAAAAAAGAACAGGGAATGACTAATGAAGCACCAGCAAACCAACCAGGCTGCAGGTGCTGTGGGAAGTGCGTGCATGACCCACACAGGTGCCCTGGGGCAGGTGGGCACAGACCCAGCAGGAACCTGCCCTGGTTCCCCCCATATCCCAGAGTGCTGGAGACATGGCAGGGGCTGCTGCCACAGTTTGGGGGCACATCACGTGCTGGGGAGGGCACTGGGGCTGCATCCCAGCACATCCTCCACCCCAGCACCACTGGCACAGAGTGCCAGTCTTGCCCTTCCCTCCAAGCATGGATCAGCTGTGCTCCAGCTGTGCCAGAGGATGCGCCAGGGGCTGGCTGGTGGCAGCCCCACGAGGCCCAGCTCTCCTCACCGAGCCCTCACAGCTCTCCCAGCCCACCACGGGCACAGCAGTGCTGACCCAAACCCTGCCCACGGTCTCCTTCCCCAGCTCTGCTGCCCCACAGGCTCTTGCCTCTCCTCCAGGTGCAGCCCTGCTCCATTCCCATCCCTCTGCCCTCCTGGGCACTTGTCCAGTGCTTTATGCCCGCCTGGTTTTGGCAGTGACATTAACAGGCTCCCCTGAAACATTGAGATTATGAGCTATACCCATCCAGCTGCAGAAATACTAATTATTAGTAAACTGTATGAGATAAATGGAAATATCAATGATGAAAGTCAATATTATTGCCTTCTTTGTTCCTGTTTGTTTTATTTGTAGATGAAAGGACCACTCAGGCTGTCTCCCCAGGATGTGGCCAGGAGCTGGAACAGCTCCTCTTGGCAGGCTCATCCAGAGCTGGGCTCTGATAAGAAATCATACTGCACACATGCTTGCAAAGGGCTCTCTAAATCAGCAGCCCTCAAAAGCAGGCATTGTCTTTGATTGATTCATAAAACTGGAGCTGCTTCCATTCCCTGCTCCAGAACCAGGCAAGGGAGGATTTAAGGAAGGGAGAAGGTGTAGTGTGGGTGGAAGTGATTAATTGTGGAACATGGCACAGCACTGGGAACGCTCCATGGTTTGGCTGGGTTTGATGCTCACACCTTCATCCTCCTCACAGGGTGGTTTAGGCACCAAGATGGGAACCAAAGACCCCTCCCAGGCTCTGCCAGAGATTCTCAGGCACATCCCAGGGCCCTGCTGTGGCCAGGTGAGCACTTTACAACATCAACACTGCCTTCATCAGCAAGTCTGCTCCCTCCGCATGTTCTGAGTCAGAGCTGCTGATTTTGGTGACAAGAGACTTTTTTTTTTTTTAAAGCCCTATTAGCCTTGCAGAGCTAACACAGCCAAGAGCAAATGAATGGGATACTAATTTTGGATCACACCTAACAGCACTTCGTAGAGCAGCCTGTCTCCACGGGCAAGCCACGTGCTCCCCACAGCCATGGCAGGCAGGACACAGCCAGGACGGAGCCATAGGGTGCACCAGGGACATTATTCCTGTTCCTAGGACACCCTAATAGGTCACTAAACTGCCTCCATTCCCTCCCAAGCCCTCAGTCCATCACTAGCAAACATTCACAGGAACAAAGCAGCCCTCTGACTCCCAACTCACCCACCTCCACGGGTCAGTGGAGGGATCACCTCCCTGCAGTGATCACAAACCATCCCAGCCCCTCAGTGCTAACCAGGACAAACCCTCCTGCTGCCTCTCTCCACGTGCAATGAGATCAGGACAAGTGGAAGCCTTGCAGGAGTAATTAGAACAGTCTTTAAAAAGCAGTCAGCCTATCCTAAATATTTCATCGAAGGTAATTTTTTTTTTTTTAAAAGCTTTTTTAAAACCCCTCCTTGCCCCTTGGTGCATGTCAGGGTGCAATTAAGCAGAAAGCATCAACTCATAAACCCAAAGAAACAAACTGCCACACACCCCCACTCTCTCCTCTTCGCTGTGGTTAACGCTGATGTGACACCCCAAAGCTGTGTGTGCACACGATGTCATCTCCCACCCCAAAACAAGGGAGAGCTGGCTCGACTGCGAGAAAACCTCAGAAGCCTCTCAGTCTCACAAACAGTCCCTGATGGTCCCCACCAAAGCTCACAGGGACTGGAAAACCCTGAGAGTATCAGGCACTCTGCATGAGATCCCACCAGCAGGCTCTGCACAGCTGCTGGATCCTGATGGTGGCATCCAGCAAATGCACTCATGGTGCCACCCTTGGGCTGGGCAGCCTGGCTTGGTAGATTTTTGCAAAATTAATAATTATTTTTAACAACAGGAAAATCTCTTAATAGCTTTGTCAGCCCTCGGAGGGAGATGTTTGAGAAGAGATTTGTTTTAATCCAGAGAGCCAGGTGGGAACCAGGTAAGGCACAAAACAAAAATTCAGGGCTTCCCTCGGCCTTACTGGGGTGCAGAAGTCAACCTTCCAAAAGAGACCACAGACACCTCTTCCTCTGTGACATTCTGTCCTCCAGCCCAGGTCTCTCTCTCAGCTCTCCCAGTCACACTTTTTTACTGTTTAACCACAGCCTTTGGGCCAGCAGAAGACAAGAGTGGCCCTGGTGTCCCTGGGGACAGCCCCAACACTGCTGCCACTCCTACATGTCCCCCCTCATGGGGACACCAGGCTTTTAAGGTGACCTTGATGCCAAAAACCTGCTTTTCAGTAGTGAAAATCCAAGACATTCCATAGGGGCTTCATGGAAACCCTACTGCAAATCTGTGGCCACATCACTAGAGCGGACATGGGGGATTTTTTGGGAGCATTTATGGTAGATGCATTCAGAGAGGAAGAGAAACATCCCTCAGAAACCACAGCAGTTCAAAGATCTGCTCGGTTTAAACACTAAAAATTCATGCATTAAAAATCCACTCAGGCTCAGAACTAAATAAAGCCTCTGACCACATCATCCAGCCCAAGGTTTGCAGGCTCCGTGGGGAGAGGGCTTAGGCACCTACTGGATGCTCAGGCTGAGATGCTCCCAGCACCACATCCTGCTCCCCCTCCCAGCTTTTGGGCAGGGTGGGAGCCTGTGGGGTGTTTGGGACCCCAGCTGTGCCTGGCTGCCCTCTTCTTGCACTGCTTAGTGGACAGAGCAGCCTGAGAAACTGACCCCTCCATTATCCCAAATTTCCCAGGAACTAACTTTTCTCCTTTTCTCAAAGGAAAAAGCAGAAAGAAAACCAAAACCACCTAGTTTTCTAAATACTGTTCTTAGGAAAAACCTTCAGCTTTTGCAAAGAGCACTCTGAAAGAAAATACCCAAATCCAAACAGAGCAGATGGTTCTTGGCGCTTACATTTTCAGGGAGGACTTTAACCAGCAGCATCGTTTTCCAGCAGAATTTTGTTTAAGAGACAATCACTAAAAATAAATGCACTTCAGAGCTTGCTGTTGAAAACGTATTTTCACAGAAAACTGCTATTTCCAGGGTCCCTCTGCTTGCTCTGCCAGCCCTGACACAGTGGGAGCTCCTCCTCAGAGCATCCTTCACACAGAGCTTCTCCCAGGGCCCAATCCACACAGAGCACCTGTGGGAGCAGGGAGGGATTCCCGATTTCCATAAAGCGGGAAACAGCAACAAGAAGCCCAAACACCTCTCTGCAAAGCTGGGAACGTCTCTCCACAGGCTCCTCTCACACAGGAACGCGAGGCAAGGTAAGGACAGGTGCCTTTTTTGCATGCACCAGGTTGAGCCTATGCAGCCTGCTCTTTGCTTTGAGCAAAGAACCACAGAAGGGAAGAATTACCTCTCTGAGTGTGAGAGAGTTCTGCCTCACTGTTTTGATTCTCTTTTCCCTGAGCCAGGCACAGAACATTCCCCCTGGGCAGTCCCGAGTGAGGCCCTGCGCTCTGCCCCAGGTACAAGTGCCCCTCCCAGTGCCACCACTCCTGCTGAAGAGAGATCCCAGCACACTCCTCCATCTCCTACTACCTTGGACAACATCCAGTTTCAACAAACCCTCCTCCCAGCTGTGGCAGATGAAAGATGCTTGAATCATCCTAATTTTTTTTCTTTTTTTTCATTAGGAAACCAAACTCTGCTCTTCATCGAGAGCTCCTTTTTATTCTCTCTCGAGGACTGACATCCTGGGAAATTGCCCCAACGCAGTCAGCTCTGATGTTTGCTGTCTCACGCATCTCCTGCATCAGGCTGACAGCTCGCAGATTCCAGCTGAGGATGGGGATGTGCAGAACAAACCAAAACCGGCTCCTGCCTCTTTTAACTGTCCCAGCAAGGGCTCTGGGAGGAGGCTGAGCTGGGGGAGAGTGTGCAGGGGCCGTGCAATGGGAACAGAGACATCTCCAACAACATTGCTTCTTGAGGACCCTCTCCTGGAAGATAAACCCACTCCTGCCCAGCCTTCCCAAGCTGCAGTGCCTGGCTGTCCACGCTGAATCACTCCACGTGATTTGCAGTGTTTGCCCCTCCCTGACAGAACATGAATTGGAGCAAGCCCACCTAAGCAGAGACACACAATCCCCTCACAAAACCCTTTCTCAAAAGCACCACCATCCAAACACTCGTTTGAGAGGACTCTTCCCCTGGTAAAACACTGCCCCCTGTGCAGGCATGATGGGTTGAACATTTCCTACCTGGAAGCTACACTGCCTCGCCCCCACCAGGAGGGCTGGGACTCCCCCAGACAAAGGGGGAAGAAAAAGGCATTTTTTACCACATTTTTGGCAATGGAAACCAGTCCAGCCCTGGACTTAGCACAACAAATGCATGTGAGTGTCACACACACCCACACTCTGAGCTTAGGTGCACCTACCTGGGTCAGAAGAAGGCAGGATGCTGGGGGATCAGACACCAGCTGTGCACTGGGCTTTGGCCTCTCCTCTGCTTTCCACTCATGCACTGTGAGCAAAATGAAACCAAAATTAGGGCCTTAAACCTGGCACTTGAGAGGCGAGCAGTAGAGAAATTAAAAAGCTGTGAATGCTTTTCCCTCTCTCCCTCCCAAAACTGAGCTCAGGCAAGCTCAATCTTCATCCACGTTGATATTTAAAAAGTTATAAATCAGGCTGAAACAGACAGAAAAACACAACTACCAAAATTTAGAGGCCCTGCTGCTGGAAGGCCCAAAATGAACTGCTTAAGAGAGCCATTTTCCCACAGAAATAGAGCAGGTCTGTACTTAGCAGAGCATTGATCTGCTGACAGCTACCAGGACAGATTTGGGCCAGAGCACTTGGGAATCCTTTGCAGTGATCTCTGAAGAAGCACATGCATGCAAAACCCCTTGGAAAAACACTGTTGTGAGGCACTGCTGCAGGTGATTACCAGTCTAGATGCCACTCGCTGGTCAGCACAGGCTGCATCCCTGTATCCCAGCCAAATGCTTCACAGAGGACAGGAGCTGCAAAAGGCTCTTGCAGCTCAGGACCCCAGCAACGAGGCATGAGGCTCAGACTGGGGGATGATGCATCCCACAGACCCATCTAGAGGCTCTCCCACAGATGTCCTGGGATTTGGAGATGCTGTGCCACAGCCAGAGCCAGCCCAGAACACTGCCACAAGTCCTGGGGACAACAGGCTGGGCCCTGGGAGGTGCCAGGAGCTTGGTCCAGCTGAGGGGTGCACAAGCTGCCAGCACTGGGTGCCTCGATTTACCCGAGCTGGGGCTCCCTCCCTCTGCACCACAGCTGAGGCTGTGCTGGAGATGGAAGAGCTCAGCTGCAACCCCCCTGCAGGTGTGGAAAGAAGTGCCCCACATTCACCTCTTTTGCTGCCAGAAACCATTTCCCATCACAATTTCTGCTGTTTTAGGAGATGAGGTCAAAGCAGGGGGATGTGTTCCTCTTTTCTTGGCATAAAAAGCAGTTTCTCTGAACCCTGAGCCACCCCACAAACAGGGGGCACAGAGGAGCCTCAAGGAGGTATGGACACTGCTGCAGGGGCTCCAGTCCCACACGGGAGGGACTCTGTCTGTCTGCCCAGCACAGGGATACGGTGTTGGGCTGGCCAGGAGCCTCTGCCTTGCCCACCAGCTGTTCTGAAGCAGTTACCACCCAAGATAACCCAAGAAAAGCTAAAGCATCTGCTTTCCAGAGGTGTTGAGTGCTCTTGGCTCTCACTGGCTTCAAAGCCAGGTGTTGGTGCCCCAAGCCTTGGCTAATCCTCCCCATCACAGGGCCCCAGATGACTTGGCAGACAGGTGGGCAGGGAGGGCACAGATGAGGGGGGTGCAGTGCTTGCTCACCTGCCCAGCCCCCTTATGCACACGGCTCCTGCACAGACAGCATCTGTAACACCAATTAATGGCTCCTTGGCTTTTGGGGGGGCTATTCCTGTTGCTGTCTACGCCTCCTTATCAACTCATACATGAGCAGATCCCCAAAGCTACCAAAAAAAAACCTGTGTCAAAACTGGGAGCACACAAATGCCTCTCCTTTAAGGGAACAGAACCTGCCCAATCATGCTTCAAAGGACATCTGAGGTCCTAATATTGCTCAAGAGCCTGCAGAAGGCTTTGGAGAAACAGGAAATTACTTATTTAGGTTTTTTTTTTTGCTTTCACACATCACTTATTTTAAAAGACTAAAAACATGTTTATGAGTTTAACATATTTAAATGGATCAAAATCTGTTCAGCAAGGATGGAAAACAACTCTCCCACCCCAAACTTCTTGTGGGCTGGGACCTGCTTTTCAATCTTCCACCCACAGCAAGTGGTGGAAGTGGTTTAAATCCATTTTTAATCCCCCAGGCTGGGACAGATCAGGGAGAGGACCTGTGCCACTGCTCTCCTCATCATCACCCCTTACCTAGAGTCACTCAGGGACACCTGGGCAAGGGATCAGCTGGAAACAGGGGACATCAGCTGGAATACAGGCATTGTGTGTGGGGAGAGCATCCAGAGAAGATAAAACGAGGAGCTTGCCCTCCTCCTCCTCCATCAGCAGCTTTCCACAAGGAAGATCAGTGCAGCCCACTGTAACTGCACTGTTGTTCCATTTTTAATTAATGAAAGAAAAAACTAATCATTGAATTAAACTTCTCATTACTCCAGCTGAATACCCTCTAAGTAAATTTAATTACTGTACGAATTGGGTTTCTCCCTGCCTGTTTCATTAGCTACTGATAAAGATGGAGGGAGGGGGGAAAAGAGGGAGAAATGAAAACAGACACAAAGAGAATGGAAGGTGGGAACAGTAAATGCAAACCCAGAGGTACATGATTCAGGAGCTTCCAGTAAGGGCCTGGGGAAAGACCCTCCCAAAGCAGGGTGGAGGGATTCCCTGTGGGGCAGAGCCATGGGGACAAGGTCCCAGCACCCTCTCCAGCATGGTCACTCACACCCTGGGGTCACAGCCAGCTGAGGTTTGGGAACAACCACCTCCCCTCCACACAACGGCAGACACTGATTTCAGACCTGCAGCAACCCCGATTCCTTCTGATCTTGCGTTACCTCTGTACAGCCCATTTTTTTTTTCCTCTGCAACAAAGGCAGCAACCCTACAGCACTTCATCAGGGAGCCAGTGCTGAGAGAAGCATGGGAGCCCATGTGAACAGATCTCAAGCACCTGCTGTCCCCCAGCAGGCTCCCAGACACCTGCCTGGAATGCTGGGTTGGAAGAAGCCTTCCTGCTGGAGTGGGAGTCCTGCACAGCCGGGCTGTGCCAGCAGCTCCCTCCTCCCCGGAAAGCAGCGCAGGATGCCTTCCTGCAGCCCCCCGTGGTGCTGCACACATTTCCATCGTGGTGTGGTTTGGGGGGCTCTCCTGTTCCCCTTCTATGACTCAGCCCTCCATTCCTCCTTCCTGACCAAGGGCACGAGGCAGCACAGCCCCGTCCCAAGGAGTCCAGCAGCCCCCACCAAGCACAGCCCCCTTGGCCAGCAGTTCTGCGTGACCGGATGGGGTCACATTTGGGACAAACTGGGGGTGGGCGGGGTGGGGTAAATGAAAACACAGCTGTTTTCTCTAGCTGGGTAGGTTCAGCTGAGCTGGGTGGCAATCCCAGATGCCAGCAGTGATGGGATTTGGGACACACGGTCAGATCACCTCCTCCTTGCCATCAGGGGGGCCAAGAGGAGCTCAGGCAGCTTCTCCTGCAGCCCCACAGGGAGGGTCTTGTTCTCCCCCACCCCAGTCCCTTCCTTCTCTCCTCCATCCCCAGAGTGGTTTCTCCTGTTCCAAGACAGCTACAAAAACACTCTGGGCAGACCAGAAGTTCCCTTCTGTGTCACATTTATCTCCCTAAACTGGACTTTCTCAAACACCAGATGGAGAAAGCAGGTAACAGGCATGGATGCTGCTCTGCAGGGAGGGAACGGCTCTGGGTGAGACCCTGCCACGCAGCCCTGGCACCCAGCACAGCTCTGGACACCGGGGCCACCCCCACAGCCTGGGAGGATGCTCACTCCAGGTGGGCTCAGCACAGCACGCTCTCCTCTCTAGCACAAGCTTTCTACCGTAGCTAAAATTGGCTCCCACAGGCTCCTGCCATCACCAAAGTCACTGGTACAACGTGTTCTGCCACCACAGGCTCTTCCCGAACTCCCACTCAAGAACCCCCAGTGCTGTGTGCTATGGGCCCCACAGCTCCCACTCCCTCACACACTTGTCTTTTGTCCCAGTGATTAAACAGATAAAAGACAGTAATCCAGGACGACCAAAGTAATTTGTTTTTTCTTTGCCAAATTTTAAAGCCCCGGTAATAATCTGGGGCTGAATGAAACATTTTGTTTGGGCTGAAGTGAAGCTTTCATTTTGTTTGTAGGTGGCTTCCCCACCACACTGAAGAAAAAAAACAAACCCTAGAAAAAATTCAAAATGAAATGTCATCTTGAAACAGATGGCTGAAAGGTTTCATTTTGAAAATGTCAAAATCAAACTTTTCAGTGTTCCACTTTTTTTTTTTCCCCCAGCCAAAGCCACTTGCTAAATACAACCTGAATTCGTGAGCTGAGTCTGTTGACTGAAACCTGAATTTTTTTGGTGCATAAGCTGCTCCCTCAGAGTGTTTTTTTGCAGGCCGGTGCAAGCGCCCCACGCTGCGACCCCGCTGCAGCTGGGGGACGCACATGGAGTCAACAGAGCACCGACCCGGAGCCCGTCCTTCTGCAGGGAAGCGTCCCGGGAGAGGCAGGGGAAAGCCCAGGACTTACCGTGGCAGCAGCTCTCTGCACGGTGGGGGCCGGCAGGGGCTCCCAGGCAGCGGGGGCAGAGCTGGGTGCTGCAGCCCCGGGCACCAGGGACAGGGAGCTCCTGCCTGTCTCATGGGACCCAGCACGGAGCAGGGGGCACCTGGCTCAGCCCCGGACGCACAGCCCTGCAAGACAGGAGAGAGGGGACAGCGTGAGGAGGTGCCCAGGGACCTGCCCTCTCCGCAAGGGGCTGCTCACTGCCATCGCCGGCCGCCGCTCCCTGCAGGGAGCCCACCCTGTCCTTGCTCCAGCAGCGACGAGATCCAGCCCAAAACCGCTCAAAACCAGGTCGCAGGGCTGAGTTCGAACTGCCGGCTTGGTGCTGATCAGATCTTGGCACCGGCAAATCTCACAGCCTCCCTCCCGTGCCCTGGGTGCCAGTCCCACGGCTGCCAGGTGACTCCATCCCCACACAGGCGTCTGGCTGACAACGTGAGAACGGAGGGCAGCCACACACAAGGCTCCCCCCCTCGGCAAACAGCAATCAGGTTTTGATTGCCAAGTTCAACAGTCCAGGAGTTTTCAAGCACATCGCAGCACCTCTAAATTCTACCTGGAATTTTGGGCCTCGACACACAGCAGGGGAATGGAAATATTTTAAATTTGCTTTGCATTTGCTATTGATTCCCAAGGTACATTGGCAGAAGCACAACAGACCAGATTCACGAGGGTGCTCTCAAAAAAAACACCCCAAAGCTTTAATCCAACACAAAATCACAGTTATAAAAATCTGGTTTATACTCCACAAGAAGCTGGATAAGGAAATCACATGCCACAAAACCCTATGAAAGCAGGAGTAGACACCTAAACCCCAAATCCACCACAGCATTCAGGTTAGAAACGTGTAGGTTCATTTTCTTTTCCCTTTCACCTCTGGCTCAGCAGGATGGAGGAGATGGAGCAGCAGCAGAGATGCAGCAGGACCACCACCCTTCCAGCACGATCACAAACCACAAAGTGCCAAGGCTACTGTTGGAAAACCTGCTTGTAGGAGATCACCAGCCCGATAGCTCCCTGAAAGAGGATTAGATGGAGCTTAGACTAAGCATCTCAACAGTATCAAGCCGTAAGAAGATGCTCAGGCATTGCCACTGCTAAGGTAACACGGAGACGGATTTATCCACTGAGAGGGAAAATCTTACTTGTGAGAGCCTCTCTCGTCACAGAGAGGGGAATTTGCCGGCTCCTTGGCTCCGTGTCCGCAGGGGCAGGGCGGGCAGGAGCCTGCTGGATGGACTCACATGGAACAGGAGGCAGACTGCCTCCAAACTCCAGCCTCCTCCCAACCTCAGGGGGCGGCAATCGGAAATTAAGCCCATCTGTTCCTGAAGCGCTGCACTAGTGCAAAGGTGAGAGGCTGAGGATCTGAGCTCCAAAGAAACTGAAAGCAGAGAGAGGCAGGGCTGCCTGCCAGGGGAGGGATGCTCTGTCTCGGGCTCACCACTGCAACGAGTTGGGAGATCTCAACTAAATCTCTTGAGCAAGGGAGGTGCTGCCAGCACCACGTGGGTCCCCTGCAGCACCCACCCTGGTAAAGGGAGAGATGAGGCAGCTGAAGTGCCCCAAACCTCATGGAAAAACTGCAAACAAGGGAAAAATAGATTACATATTGGGAAGGAATCCTTCACTGTGAGGGTGGGGAGGCCCTGGTACAGCTTTTCCAGAGCAGCTGTGGCTGCCCCTGGATCCCTGGAAGTGTCCAAGGCCAGGCTGGACAGGGCTCGGAGCAGCCTGGGACAGTGGAAGATGTCCCTGTTCATGGCAGGGGGTTGGGACAAGGTGGCCTTGAAGGTCCCTTCCAACCCAAAACATTCTGTGCTTCCATGAAGGGAAACTGAGGCAGGCACCAGGGGTACAGGGAGCTACCACAGCCAAACCCAGCAGCAACAATTCCGGCCCAGAAAACCGGCCTTGTCATATGGAATGGTTTCACAAAGAGCATCAAGTGATCCATCAGCATCAAAGCAACCAGGTTTTATGTGTTTGAAAGGAAACACTGCCTTTTTCCCTCCCTGTGAACCCACTTTTCATTTTAAGTCTCCTCATTTCTTCTCTACCCCAATCTAAACCAGCTCTGCTGTCAAGCCCTTGCATTTCTGCCACCTTCACTCACATAAATTCAAACCAGACTTCCACATTTTCCTCTTCTCCCTTGAAAGAAACCAGGAAGCATTTTTTTGGCCAGTTCCTGCTAAAAGCCAGGACAGCAGGGTGTTGGCTGGGAGCAGAGGCACAGGAAGTAGCAGCCAGGTGGGATTTGGAAGTGCTGCCTCCAAAGCACCTCTTGATTCCAGGATGTTCAAAAAAGTAATTTTTTGCAGATCCTTTATCCCTGAGAGACGGAAATAACAAAGGAGCAGAATTGGATCAGGCATGGGGAGACAGAAGGATATTTAAGAACTGATCCTGGGCACCATTCAGGTTACCCAGGGTCAGGGCAGCGAAGGAAGCAAATGATGATTCCTCCAGCATTAGGAACAGGGCAGGAGTACCTGGTCCCTCATGCTTCAAGTAGTAAAAACTCAGATTTAGCAAGAGTATTTATGAGTATTGAGGAAAATAAAATAATCCATGCCACAGGGAATAACAAGGCTTTCTTGTGGCTGGCAGCTGAACAGAATAAATCTATCCACTGGGTATAAATTGTTAAGCAAAAAAATCCCTCTCAACTGGAATATTTTACAAGAAAAATAGCAACAAAAGACGAAAGAGAACTCTGAACCCTCATAATTTCTCTCCTCAAGGTCGGAGCTGTTACCCTCTCTTGTGAGGGAGAAAAAACCACCTTTCACCAGGAAGTTTAGCCAAAAGAATCAAAACATTTAGGATGTGAGTGCATTACTGCCTAGACTGACCTGCCCAGCTGGACTAGACTAAATCTCTCTATTTTAGAGGGAGTTATCTTTCACAAGCAAGTGGTAGGGAGGCTGAAGCACCCAGGGTAAAGGAGCCATCAGCCCCTGGGACTACAGCAGCCAAGGAGAGAGCAGTGTGTCAGAGCTCAGGATCTAGAGCCTCTCTGGTTACTATGCAGAGGCTGTGCTAAGGTTGCTGCTTTAGTGCACTGCAGGCACTAAATTAAGGGGACATTTACAACCCACAATGCAGAGAAGCAGCTGCTAAAGGTGGCAGCTCACTCACAGAGGTGAGTGACTTCACCTCTGGGTGAAAGGCTCTTTGAAAGAAATGTCAGCCACAAGGAACTGAGATGGGAAAACAGGTCCTTCCTTCCACTCACCACCCTGCCAGGCAATGCCAGGGCATCCCTGGGCACCCGGGGCAAGTGGGGAACCAGGAGCTGCTCCTGCTCAGTGCCAGCCAGGGTCTGAGACTGCCCTGTTTGGAGGGGATGCAAAGCCCACAAAATAAAAAACTGAAACTTGGCCCAGTTAGCAGAGTTCTCATGTGACTGACTGCACCACCAGGACAGCACTCTAAGGGATCTGCTGCCCAAATACACCCCCAGAGCAATCCCTGCCCAGACCCTGCACGACACAGACCAAGAGGGCAGCTGCCTACAGTGTCGAGCACTTTCTGGTGACAAAACAAGTCCTGGTGCCTGCTCGGCCTTTTTAACTGCACATGATGGCCAAGCAGGCTGGGGCTGCCAAAAAGGGGGTGACACACGGTGACAGCTTCTGTGGCTCCTCCTGGGGGCAGTCAGCACTGCTCCCTCCCTCCTCCCACACCCATGCCAAGCCCAGCTCAGCAGGGCTTGCCACCCAGCACCACTCCTTCCTCCTCCTCCGTGCTCGGCAGGAACGGCCAATTTCAGCACAGCCAAACCCCAGCGTGGTGGCACAGGTGAGCCAGCCCTGCCCTGTGCTTCCCCTCTTCCATGGTCCTGTGGAAGCACCCAGCTGGTTTCCTGATGGAAGTCACCAGGAGCTTTTCCCTGCAGGTCCAGGGACAGAGCGTACTGTGCCCAGTGATGCAGGGAAGGGGATGGCTCTTGGTAGGAGCTGGCACAGCCCCGTTCCTGCCCAAGGCACAGGGCCCAGAGACAGCCACCCCCTGCAAATGGCAGCAGAGGAAGAGCAGAGATGATCTGACAGACATGCAGGCGAGATGAGGAGGAAAGGATGCACTGGGATGGATCTCAAGGTCACAGCACACACCTTGGCTTGTGCTGAGAGTGCCACGTGCTGTGCTGGGAGCTGAGGAGGGGCTGCAAACGGGAGCACTTCTAACCAGGCAGAGGGAACACAGGGTGGGAGCACAGCCCTGAACATGAGCAGGGCACAGGGCCCCAGGCCCACCAGAAAGCACACCTGGCATCATGCTGGCAACCCTGCAGCTCACAGATCCTTTTGGGAGAGTTAACTGAATGAATTTACACCTAAACCCCTCCAAATGCTGGGTGTTTCCTGCCCATAGGGATTTACAGCCACCGTAACCACCTCCTGTTTGCTTGGAGGTACCACGTGTTGGAGAGATCTGAACTTTCAGCCCCCAGGACCATCCCAGGCAGCGCCCACGAGCCTTCATGCAAGTGGGCAGTGACACTCCCTGCACGCCCAGGCACTCTTGGAGCACCTCTTACCCAAAGGGATTGCTCCAAACACCCCAGCTAGGAACAGATGGGAGCCTCGTGGAGACCTCTGCTGCCTGCCAGCAGAGGCAAGACCCTGCAGCTCCCGTGTCTTTGGGAACCACACGCCTCAGGGCGCCCAGAGTTGCTGCACTTGACAAAGGAATCAGCCAGGGCCAAGTTCTGGCTTCTGTTGCAGAGCAGGTCAGACCAGAGTCATAAATCTACGCTTCTGGCCTTTAAATGTGCCACAGGTGGAATTCAGAGGTCTTGAGCTCCTCTGATAGATGAGCCCTGAGCCTGGAGGGCTGCCCAGAGCAAGGGATGCTGCCATCTCAACCCGAAGCCTCCAGGTGAGCACATTGCAGGGTGAGCATCCGATGGAGCCACAGGGAAGCCAAAGTCACAGCCCAGGCCAGTTACAGGAATAGAATTGGCTCAGATTGAGCAAATGTAACTTTCTATCACTTTGCAACCAGCCACCCATCCTGGAGGCCAGCTGGCTCCCATGTCAGAGCACCTCCCATCCATTTCAACTGTCCTGAGAATGCCAATGCTTCACAAGACTAGCTCAAGAAGACTCGGGAGAGTTATTATCCAAAGCCAGGTGGCTGGACTTGACCCAAATCTTAGGCAAGTGATCAGAATGATTGGCATTTTTCTGGAAAGCAAACTGCTGTGCTGTACCTGCCATCCATCTTCAGAAAACTATTAACTGCACAATCACCAAACCAAGCACACCCGTAAGGCTACGACAGTGCTTGCAGACTGATGAGGCTCATCCTCACCCGCAGTTCTGGGACCAGCCAGCCCTGTAGGCTCAAAAATTGGGGTGCTTTGGCCAAAATGCTCTCCTTGAGCCTCGAGGTACCCCACCCAACCAGCTCTCACTGCAGGATCAGGGATGGGACACTGAGTCACAGGGATGAGTGCTGAATCGCTGGGATGACTTGCACCCTGTGGGTGATGTGATGAGTCTGTTCTGGCTGGGAACAGATTGTCACAAAACTGCCTTTGCTGAGGATCTGGGGTCAGGTCTTATCCAGGCCCCTCTGCTGCAATGGAACGCTGCAGAACCACCAGCCAGCAAGGTATCCTTCTCCCACATATGCCAAAAATAGTCTGTTTTCTTTCAGAGCAAAGGACACTACAGGCAGCAGCGTTTCCAGGTGAGCTGAACAACACGAACCAGATCCCAGCCTCTGCCCAGGGCAGCCCCCACATCCCCTGCCAGTGCTGTCCCCACAGCAGGGCAAGGTCAGGAGCAGGGAATGCTGCTCCCATTGGGATCTCAGCCCAGTTTCCTGAATGCCAGGGCAGGGGGACTTACCCACTCCTGGTTCAACACCAAGACCCAAACTCGGCTGTTTCAGGTTTGAAGCAACCCCAAAATTAAGGGAATGAAGATAACAACAAGCTTTGTTCAATGAATCAGACCAGATCCAGCACCCCATATCTATTTGCTGCAGTTTGAATCACATCACCCCAAGGATGAGCAACCCCGGATTTACAGACTGGGGATGTTGTGTGGACTCAGGATTATTTTGCATGTCTTTGTCCCTGGAGAGTCCATTATCCAGGAACCCTTAAGAAACTAAAGGGAGGTCATTCAGTTTTATGTCCTGCACATCACCAACCCAAATGCTCAGCTGGGGCACCAGCACAGGAGCTGCCAAACTTGCTCCACCAAGAAGCTGAACTGTGCTTAGATGGGGATCCCAAACAGGGTAAAATCTGTATTTAATACCTATTATCCTAACATCTCCCCATCTGTCCACATCCCTCACATGCAGCACACCAGGGCTGCCTCATATCAATGGCACTTTAATTTCATCATTCCCAACTTATTTAGAACAATTAGGAGGCAATGAGCACACGCCAGGGGCCAGGATGCGCTTGAATAGCATCCAAGGGTTACCACAGTATCACAGGAGACTTTCAGATGGAATTATCAGCCTGAAAAAAATCTTAAATAAAAAGGAAGGCAGTCCCCAGAGGGAGGATAAGGTTCTTCTTGGTCTGATAGGTCCCCTTTTTAATTTGAAATCAACTGACAGTTATAAAGAGGTGATATTCCTCATTTAATTAGTGAAGAGACAGCATCTCGGGTTGGAAGACGGAGATAGATGCTTTGCCTGGGCAACTGGCTGCAGAAAGGATCAGGGGAGCAAGGCAGAGATTCCTGTAAGGGCACTTGCCTAATCCCACTTCAGGAAAGCAGGTTTTGCTGCTGACTTTTCTGGGAAAAAAAGGTAAAAACCTGAGTCATTTTGCAAACTCTGGTTGGAAAGGCGAGGCAAAAAGTGAGCTGCTTCTCCCTAGTGATTTCTCTGGGTGGTGGAAGCAGCACACAAAGCCAATGCCACCAGCAAGCTACCAAAAAAAGGCAGCCAGCCTGCAGCCTGGCTTCCCAGTGGCCCCATTTCGTGGAAGGCAGGTGAGGTGCCAAAGGAGGGGACAAGCTCCTCACTTCTGATTTAGCCACACGCCCACACTCCTCCCGCACAGGCTCTTTAAATGCCTGCCTGCGTGAGGAAAGCAATGGCCTATTTTCTTCCTGAGCAGCTCAGTGCAGCCTCCACCTCGGAGCACAGCGCGCACAGGTCTTATTTAGGATGCTTCAGACACATCCGGAGGGACTCTGGGAACAGTCCGTGGAAAGAGAAGACTGAGTGGGCAACCTGAGTCACTTCATTGCTTACAGAAGTGTACACAAGCATCTTCCATTTGAGCAAAGCCCAGCACAGCTCCGTTGGCTCTGGGGACCAGAGGGAAGTGCATCTTCTCCAGCACACTCCAGCGATGCAGAATGACTGCACACCACCTTTCTCATGCAGGCTTACAGAAAGAGGGATCATCCCCCACAGCTACAATCCAAACCTCTGATCCTGGCAGCTCCTCTGCAGCACCAGAGGAGCCAGGAGCTGCTCTAATCTGCTCTGATGGGGAGGTCTGCAGAGGAGATTAGCTTCCTTCCCGACGAGGAGGAAGCAGCACAAGGCATGTGAAGGGAGAGGTGCAGTGCACGTGCCCTGGAGGGATATTTTTACAGCTGGCTGCAAAACTCAGCTCTGAACCCCTTCCCAAAGAGCCTGACTCATGCAGACAAATCAACCCAGCACCATCCACTGCACGTGGGGAGGAGGAGGAAGTTCAGGAGTAACTAGAGACCCCAATCCACAGACAAAACACACCCAGCCTTTACCTTGAGTCCTGTCCTCACGGAAGTCACTTTAAGCTGTCAAACAAGGGCCTCTGCAGAGGCCCCATAAGCTGAGAAGGATTGTGCAGAGGCAAAGCCATGCCCTGCCGTGGGGGGCCCCTCACATTACTTTTTCTCATCAGTGCAGGTAAATGGTGCTGTTTGGGCTCTGAAAGCTCAAAGCCTCAGCTCTTCCACCCAGAGGCACAGCCCAGGTCACACAGGTGTGCTCAGCATCCTCCCAGTGCACCTCTACCTTTACCCAGGCCAGCGGAGCAGCCATGGGCTCCCTCCCCTTTTTCTGTTCCTTTCTTCCCTTTCCCACTTGTCTGTTCAGGATGGTTCACAACAGCATCACACAAGGTCTGTGCTGTCTGCCTGCCTGGACACCCTGAGGCAGCTCAGAAAGAAGCCCTTCTCATTACTGCTGCAAGATGCCAAAGGCTTCTGCCCTGCAGTGACCAACAGCACTCCAACCTCTCTCCATTCTTTTCCCATGGGATAAAAGCCACAAAGTGACATCCAGCACAGGCAATATTATCTCACAGGGCTGCTGATGCTGTCAGTAACCACATGCACAGCAGCTCCCTGGGGCAGCAGGGAAGGGAGCTCGTGGGAATCCACGGAAAGTGCCAAAATATGAACTGCTAATAAGATGTATTTTCAAATATCACCACGTTATGATCTATTGATCTCACACTAGAAACTTGACTTTTTCTGTGTAACATTAATTTATGTCACTTGCACATTCTGGGAACAGCAGATTGAATGAGTGCCATTACACTAAAATTAGGTATTGCAGTTATTAAGTGCCAGGGGCCCAAACTGTCACAGTGCCAAGGAGCCAATCCAGCATAACAGCAGCTCTACAAGGCACAGGGAGCCCTCATCCACATGGGAGCCCCAGCCCCCCAGTGCTGTGGGACAGGAGCACAAGGCTCACCACAGAACAGGCTTTGCTCTCAGGGTAGCAGCCCTGTCCAGAACAGCCTAGAAGATGGGCACAGGCAGAACAAGAGCCAAGTCCTGCCCTGAATCAGGGGAATGCCAGGTAAGGTAGTGTTTCCAACCCCATCCAACACACAGCTAAGGCCTGATGACACCTCCTAGCCTGGCTAAAGCTCTACAGAGCACCTGCAGCTCCTCACAGAGGTGATCCAAAACCCAAGAGCCCGATTCTGGTAGGAACTCTAGAAACAAGTTGTCTAGCAGAAGGTTTTCACAAAAGCTGAAAATGCTCCAATGGGACTTTGGCCAAATATTTTGCTCCCTTTTAAAACAGGGCCAATCCACAGTCATTTCTAATAATCCCACTGCCTGTTTTCCAGAGTGCTCACAGAGACAAGTTGTCACCTTTAGACCACTATATCATGGCTGAGAGCATCAAGTGGGGAAGATGATGGGCTTGGAGAGGAAGAACATCCTTCCTTTGCTCCACTTGAGCTGCTGATGGGTGTGCCAGAGCTCTCTAAATAGCATTACATTAGTGCTGCATAAAAGCAATAAAGCCTTAAAACACCCCATTACATATTTACTGAACTACACATCACACAGACTGTCCCCAGGACACCACACAAACACTTGGAAAAACAAAGCCAAAGGCTGTAAAAAGCACCAGGCTGGGCAGACACCCACAGTGCCCACAGCTGGGGGGGTCAGGGCACACACAGGAGCTGGGCACACAGCAACGCAGCTGTGGGGAGCCCATAGAATAATCCAACCATCACATCTAACCAAAGAAAGCAGCATAAAGCATGTCTCCGTGCCAGAAACCTGCCCAAGTCACAACTGCTGAGCACAGAGTCTGCAGAAGAACCAGCATCCAGGGTAAGACCTGCTGCTGTGCCAGTGCACAGTCCTGGCTGCTGCCTGCCATCAACAAGCACTTTCCCCCTGCTCCTCTGGTTTCACTCCCAGAACTTAAATTTTTCCTGGTAAGCGCAATGAATTGTCATTTCCAAACGCCTCCTGCCCACAGGAAAGGGGGCTGCACAAAGTGTTGTTTGGTATTTCCCAGTAACCAACACCGGGGCACGGGGCTGTCACGAAGCCTTCAGTGCTGCACTGTCACGACAGTTTTAGTGAGGTGAAATAGTGTGATGGCTTTTAAAAGGCCTTTTTCTCCCTCTGCTCCCAGCACCTGGCATATGGCAAGATCACTGGCCCTGCTCTGGCACCACAAAGGCCACCAGATGCACCTTGGCTGCAGAGGTGAGGGCTCCACCAGCCTCAGCCTGTGGCAGAGGACGAGCTGACAGCTGTGCAGGGACAGAGCTGGGGACTAGAAGAGGTCACAGACAGAGAGGGGGAACTCCACTCTGTGCTAACCCTGGAGAAACTGAGTCAGTTTGGGAACTTTTGGATGCGTGCTCCCCACTCCCCTCACGAGGCGCAGCTTTACTAAATCAGCACAGCTTTGCATGAGAGCTTTGCCCTTGTTAGTGAGTGGGAGGGGCACAGGAAAGCCACAGCTGGCTCGGAACACACTCTCAGCTGCTGGCAATTAGGGACGCACCCTCAGCCCCAGCAAGGACTCTCCAGAAGGTCTGTGGTCCCCGCCTGTGACACCCGGGACGCAGATCCGGAGTGCAACACTGAAACATCCTCAAGGAGGCTCCTGTCTGCTCAGCTCCCTGCTGCTGGAATCACGGGAGGAACGCGAGCAGTGCCAGAGAGCACCCTGAGCACAGGCTCACCTCTCCCTCCACAGAGATGCACGTTCTGAAGGCTCCTTTCCGGACAAGGGTTTCTCCAACCCTTCCTGCAGAGGTGCAGCCAATGTGCCAACCCAGAGAGGTGCTGGCACACCTGGGAAGCTCAGCCCTGCCCCAAGAGCACACGCAGTGCAGCCACCACAGGGCAAGGCCACAGCCCCTGCACTCAGCCACACACCCAGGGGCTGGCAGCCAGAGATGCAATGCCCAAGAAGTTTTGTGAGTTATTGTATCCCCACCAAACAGCTCTGACCTTTTCAATATTCCATATTTTTATTGGCTGCCCATTTCCCCCCAATCCCCACAGGCTCATTAGACAGCGAGCAGCTCCACAGCCAATGCTGTTGCACAACACTGAAAAGGTCAGAGACATGGAGGCTGAGCAGAGCCCTCTCCAGAGGGTGGCGAGAGCAGGACGCGAACACTCCTCGGCTAACACGGGCTGCAGAGCAGGACCTGCTGCCCAGGGACGCTCCAGAGGCAGAGCTCCTCCCGTGGGGGTCCCTGGGGCAGCAGAGTCCTGCAGCACACCCATCCTGGCTCCCAAACACACCGGCTGCTGCTGCTGCAAGGGAACCTGCCCACCCTGGTGCTCCAACAAAAACCCCAAATCACAGGAAAGCACAAGCCAGGGCAGTGCTCCCGCAGCACAGAGGCCAGAGCAGGGGAAGGCTGCAGAAATGGCAGAAAGCCCTGAGACTGCTACTTAGGTAGGAGGGAGAACCAGGATCATCTCCCTGAGCCTCTGGCACACAAGGGACTGAGAAGGCAACTACCCAAGGCGATTATCAGCCATCTTCAGTAGATGCAAGAGGAGACTGGGAGTCCAGGCCTCCCTCAAGGCATTCGGGGAAGTGAAAGGAAAAACCAGCCCTGCTAGCAGGCCACAGCAGGGACAGCACAGCTGCCTCCCTCACAGCCTGTTCTTCAACTCCTGTCCAGCAAAGCCATCTTACACGAAACAAAGCACGGCTTCCCCTCTGTGTAATACTGGCACTGCCTCTGCCTGCTCCCGAGGCAGCGGGGAGCGCCAGGAGTTCACTCTTCCCACAGACAGCGGCTTCAACAGCAGGAGCTGCGGGGTCAAAACTCACCGCAGCGTGGCTTCAGCAACGCGTCCCCTGAGCACAAGGGCACAGCGCTGGCTGTCCTCTCACGGGGGGCCGGACAGGAGCAGAGCACCGAGCCCTCCCTCATGGGGAACACGCCCACGGCTCCAAAAACGGGAGAACGTGGGAAGCCGCGACCAGGCCCGTCAACAGCAACCAACAAGGCCCCAAACTCCACAGGCTGGAACCCAAGCAGACACATCCACCCACGCTGAAGCTCCAGAAAAGTGTGAGGGAAGGCCAGTCCTGAGGTTAAATAGGGCTCTGAGCAGGGGTGCGGGCAGCTCCAGCTGCGGGCGGTTGGGGCAGCTCCAGGTGCGGGTGATTAGGGCAATTAGGGCAATTAGGGCAACAACGGCTGCGAACAATTAGCTTGACTCACAGCAGCTGAGCTCTCCGTGTCCTGGGCTGCTTTGTTATTAGCAAAACGCGCCGGAAAAAGACCCCGAGCCAGAAGGAGAAATAATAAAAGAGAAATAAAGAAGTAACAGCCAGAAACACCCCGGGAGAGAGCAGGAGAAGGAGGCAGAGCCGGCCAGCGGGGGAAGCCCTGGGGGTGAACACCAGGAGTTAACGCTGCAACAGCTCCTTCTCCAGAAAGGGAACATATCGCTGCTCTGGCAACGCGTACTCAGATTTTTCTAAAATAATGTTAGATTTTTATTTCTTCTTTATAAAAAAATGGATCTGGGCAAAGGAGTGCCTTGACATTAGTGACAGATGGGATGGAAAAATTTTTGTTTGGAAAAAAAAAAAATCTTCGTTTGAGTCACGCATATGCAGAAAGGAAAAAAAACTTAACCCCTCCGGGCCCCCCAAGGGACGAGCTGGATCATATCAGCAAAGAGCCAAACCCTGACAGACTTCAGGGACAGACCCCTGCCCTTCAGATCACTAGAGACCACAGCTGGAAGGAGCAGAGATGGGTCTGCCCTATCAAAAAGGTGTTTTCCTTCCTCTCCGGAAGATGGTGAAGGCAAAAGGACACTGAGCCCTCCCTGTCACAGCAGATGGCTTTGCCTGGGAAAGCTGTCATCCCGCAGCTGTGGCAGTGGCAAGTCCCAGGAGCCACATCGTCACCTCCTCGGCTCCAGCTGGCCGTGCCCAGCCCTCAGCGCAGGAGCCACAGTGGCCCTGAGAGCACCCACCGTGAGTTACTGCCGAGAGCTTGGCTCGCACCGCAGCCACCAGGAGCTTCAGAGACGAGTCCCGAGGGAGATGGGCTTTACCTTGGCAAGCAGAGCAGCACAAGGAGCTGCCAGGGAAGGCGTGGAGAGAGGAGGAGTGAGGGGCAGGGGGAGGGCCAGGATAAGGAGCGGCGCAGGGGAGGGAATTACAAAGTGTTTGTCCTTGTGGCGAAACCGGCTGGAGATGATCTCCCACTGCTCCAGTTTTGACAGCCCAAACGCACTTGCTCGCACAATATCTCAGTCTCGTTAAAGGTAATTACAGTTCTTCCTGTGTAATGAGATGGTTTTTAAAGGCCATTCAAAAGAAATTTTCTATAATGAGGTTAAGGGTTTTATGGTGTTATACATCAAGGGAGCTGGTAATTGGTCGGATCCAGGCAGCATCCTGAAGCAGGGAGATAGGAGGTTCTGTGAATAATAGGCTAGCACGGAGTGCAGAGTCTCCAAAATGTTTTGGTTCTGCAGAGGAGGGAGAACAAAAGTGAAAGAACGAGGAAAGAAAAGAAAGAAAGGAGAAGGCAGAGAGTTGGACGCTTCCGGCTCCTGCAGGAATACAGGGGCTTCTTCCATCTTGCTCTGGGTGGGTTTTGAGGAGCTCCATGAGTGAAGAAGGTGCAGTGTGTGTTTCCTGGCTGGGAAATACTGCTCTGCTGGCTGGGTCCCAGGCACAACAGGGAATAGCTGTGAGATGTGGCTGATGCAGACTTGCAGCCACCCCCACTCGCTGCATCTGGAGGGAGGGAAGGAGAGCAGGAGGCTGTGACCATGCAGGGATGTCCCCGCTGAACATGTCTGAGGTGGGCACAATACCATGTGGGTGGAGTGTAGCTCCTGCTTCTTAGTTCCCCCAACAAATCCCTGGTTCCTCCCTCAACCTGTGCAGGAAAAATCCCCAGCAGACCTGTCTCCCAGCCCTCAGATCAAAGCCTTTCCCTGCTGGATTGCTCCTTGGTTATTACTGCTGTTGCTGCTGCTTCCGCTCCCTCCTGTCTCCTCTGTTCTTGCGGGGCCTCCCAGCAGCAGGATCATTATTCCAGGGCGTTTAGCAGCAGCTCCCCAGCGGAGCTGCTGAAGGCCTGCAGCATTTCTCCATATTTAGAAGCAGCTGATGGTGGCTCAGACACTGCTGTGGGTGAACAACAGGGAGCTGAGCTGGAAGAGTGGCTATTTTGGTGCCACCCCCAGCCCAAGAGCCCCAGGCAATAGCAACTCCATAGCAAGGCTTCTTCTCTTGGGATCTTCAGCCCACTTGATCGCACTGGAGTGGCATCAGAGAGACAAGTACCTGAACTCTGGGCAGCTGGAGTGCTCCTCTGATTGAAAAATCAGCCTGTAGATGCGTGGAGGTTCACCCACCACTTGTGCTGGTGACACTGGAGTGGTCAGACAAGTGTGCTGGAGATGGCAGGGCAGGATGCTCTTCTCATCATTGCCACCTTGCCTGGGAGGGCTACTGGTTAGGGGGTCATGACTGGACCCCAGCTTCCCCTAAAACCTAAATGTGCTGTTCCTGCACAGCTGAACCTCAAAAGGTATCTGAGTAGGGTTTTGTTTGTTTTCGTTTTCCAGAGGGTGCCCGTACACCCACCGCAGAGTCCATAACTTGCCCATAGCCAGGCCGAAGCTCTGGACTGTGATCTCATGTCACAGTGGGGCAGTGGAATTGATTTCCCAATGCATGGACTGACTCCAGGACGTGTGGTGCTGGAGCTGAGGTCCTCTGAAAACCTGCCACAGCTGGAGGTGGGAATTTGCAGGCAAATCCTGCCACATTCTGAGTGGATGCAACTTTGCAGCGCTGCACTGTGGCTGGAGGAACTGCCCTGGCACTCAGACCCCTCATTTGGCTCTGTGCCCTTATTCCAGTCCGAACTTCCCAGTGCCTTTTGCCCCTACCTGCTGCTGTAAATGGCACAAAAACTGTGGGACCCTTAGGAAACAGTTTTAAATGGCTGGAACTCCCACCTCCTGCTTGGCTGAGAACCTCTGGTGACCTCGTCAGCAGACACGGTGGAGGGTGTGTAAGGAAGGCCCACACCCCATTTCCAAACTGCAAGTACCATGTCTGAGCACCTACAAACTCCATCTGGGAAACAAGAGCAGGAAACATCTCCCAAGGCCTTGGTTTCAAACCACACTAAAATTGCATTTTGCAGATGCCACCAGTCGTGGGTAACATTCATTACTCGCCGTACTCTGCCTGAGGAGTTGCATTTAATATCCTGCCTATTTATGTTTTTTAAAGACCAATTAAATATTAAAGGCACTTACCAAGGTTTAACGCTGCAGTGAGTCCAACAGCACGGATGCCAGTGGTGCCAGTGCTTGTGGTTTCTGTGGGGAGCTGCAGGAGGAGTCATGGAGCTGTTCTGCCCATGGGGACTCAGGAGGGGACACTGGCCCCCTTCTCAGCTCTAGGTCTCTGCACAGAGAGCTGGAAAAGTCCTAGAAGAGCCAATTCTCAGAAAGCATCCTCACCCAGGGTCTAAAGCTCCTTGTCATGTACCAAAAGCTTTCTCTACTCTGCTCTGGAAAACTGAAATCACAGTAGCTGGTTTGGGAATTTGTCAACTCACTGTGTTTTCAGCAGTAAATACCAGTTTGTTGAAATTCAAAGCCTCCCAAAAAAAAGGATCAATTGTGACAAATTACCTACTTCACAAAAATCCTGGAAAAAGGCTCAAAAAGTCAAAAAACCACATTTTTTGACACATTTGAAATAAGAAAGAATCAATTTTTAGGTTAATAAAGCTAAGGTAATTTATAGTTTGCAAAAAAGAACTAGAGACGAAAAGCAACTATCAAAATGTTTTGAAAGCACATTAAAAAACCCCTTATTCAGTGGAATCAAAAGGGGGGTTTTCAAGATTTCTTTTTTTCTTTTACTATTATTGGAATTTTTCATCTCTGCTGCTGGTGGGAACCCACTTCTTTTCTGTCTCAGGAATTGCAGGGGTGGGGAGATGCTTCCTGAGCCAGCTGTGGCCTCGCTCACACGGCCTCAGATGGATTATGGTGGTTACTGCCTTTACCAGATGCCGGAGGGCTCCGGAGGTTGTGGGTGAGCAGTGTGCAGACATCCAGCCCTCTCCCACCCTGCGTGCCAGCCCGGGGGAGCCAGGGAGAGCCAGCAGGTCAGCTGTCACTGTCACGACGTGCTGAGGGCAGGGCAGGGTGCTGGGCACAGCCCACGGAGCCCTGGCTGTCCTCAGGCTCCCCTCGGCAGGCAGAGGGACAGGCAGAGAGCCTCTGGAAGCAGAGCAGAGGATGGTGCTGAGTGGGGAGCGCATAAGGGGAATGCTTTCCTTGCCCTCCCATCAGCCTGGCTGTCCCCCTGGATCTGCAGCACCAGGCCCCATGTTGGAAAGGAAGACCAAACTCCTCGGCAGCATAAAACCTGCAGGCCTAGAAAAGGGTGTCCTGGTCACCACCCCTCGGGGCCCTCGTGGCTGTCCTGCCAAGGACTCTGTGCCACCCCTCGTGTCCCCGTGCCTTGGGGTGGGCTGTGCCAGGGCTCTTTGGGGCTGGGGGGCTGGAGTACAGGTGGGCTTTGCAATAGGCATCTATGCAGAGATAAAGGCAGCAGAAAGGGAAAATAAGCTGATAGAAATAAAGGAGGCAGAGATAATGAAGCAACAGCCCATATTTCCCATGATGAGTAACAGGCACCCTGTTAGGGGTCCAGTGAGACAGGGAGACAGCCGGTCCCTCCCTCTCCCCGCATACTTCTTCCCCCTCTTCCCCCCTCCTCCCTTGCCCTGCTCCCCCTGAATTCATCTTTCATCCAGAATAACGTCTCTCTTCATAAGGAGAGAAGAATTAAATATTTCACGAGACTGCAGTCAATCTTGCAGGGGCTTTCTGTTGACATTTCAAACATATATTTGACATTGCTTTCTCATTCCCTCCTGGTGGAGCAGGGAGCTCTGCAGAAAACTCTCTGCAGGGAGGGAACACTGTGGGCTGTTCCAGCCACCCTCTTGGGGACTGAGTTGGAGGGTGCAGCCCTTTTATCTCCCCTCCCTTTCCTTCCCCCTCCCCAGCTCCCCCGACCATGGGCAGCCCCTGTCCTCTGCTTTGTCCCTTCCTTCCAGCAGAAGTTGAGCTGTCTCCTAGCTGTGCCCAAAACAGCACCTAAAAGCCACCAGTTCAGCAGTGCTGAGGGTTTGATAAAGCTCCATCCTAGAGAATCCCAGTCCCTCTGCTGTTTGGTTCCTGTAGCAGCCCTTCCCCTGTGGGCACGTCGCTGTTCTCTCCAGGACGCGGCATAAAGAAGTCAGGAGCACTCGTCCATCCTGAGATGTTCCAACTGAACTTTTATTCAAAGTCCCGTGTCTTTTATACACACGGACTTCAGTATCATGTCATTGGCTAAGAACATTAACACCCTCTTAAACCTACTGGTTAATTACGAACAACAACGAAAGTCCAACCTCTTTATGGAAATGCACGGCCGCACTCATGTTTACATTCCTATATTTTACATGTTTTTTCCTGTATTTATTCCTGTCTAGCAATATCGTGAGAGAGTTTTCTCTCTGTCCCAAACTGCAATTAATATGCGTGATTTTCTCTGCTCAGGCCTCTGACGGTGTCCACGGGCACAAGGCAGAGGTCACATGAGGAAGAGGATATGGGCTGGGGTTCCATTCCTCTGCATGTCAGGTGGATGCTGAAATCCGTAAAGAGGCTGATAAGAAACCTTCTCCCCAAAATTTACATCCTCTGCCACCAGAGAGAAGAAGGCTTGAGAAGCAGGAAGCCAGTGTTAAGCTGCAGCGGTTACACGGTCTGAGTGCTCCATGAGACGAGTCAAGGTTGCCTTGCCAGCCCGCTGGGAAAGGCTGGCAAACTGCCAGGAAAACCCTGGAGCTGTGCCATTCCCCAGAACTCCTTGTGCGGGGAGTCTCCCTCACAGCTGGAGCGCCAAAGAGTGGGGAACCCTCACCCCCAGGCAAGAAATAAGGGAGAGGAAAGGTGGGGGGCATCCCCATTCCAGCAGCAGCATATCCAAGTGCCTCTCAAGCATGCAAACCATCTTCAAGAGCTTCCCAGGTGCCAGAAACCCCAGCTGCTCTCTGGGGCTGCTTCCAAAACCTCTCCCAGCCCAGGAGGCACGAAGCTGCACTCACAGCAGGGCTGGGCAGGGTGCATGGCACGTTCCCACTCCCAGGTGCCACGTCCAAGCTGTCACCCCCTGTCAGTGATTCTCTGGCAGGTACCCCCAACCCCTGCAGCTCCTCGCTGTCCCCTCCCAGCCTGCTCCAGAGAGAGGGGGAAATGGCAAAACCATCCCCGTGGCTCTTCTGTGGCGCCTCAAAACAAGGAGATGAGGACAGGAAGACACTTTGTGGCAGAGACACCAGGTGATGGTTCCAGAGCAGAAGGATGATCACCCTCAAAGTCACACCTCTGACCTAAGGCATCCACGGCTCTTTCCATTCCTTCCACTAACATGAGCCTCATGGGGAAACTGGGAGAATCAGAATTGGTTATGAGGAGGGACCCTGATTGCTTTTATAGCCCACATGACATCCCCAGGGTGGCAGGATGCAGCCCGTGGGGCCTGCAGGCAGGTTACTGCCCCACGGACACAGCACTAAAGCACTGCAGACCAGAGGGAGAAGGAAGGTTCAAAGTTCTTCAGGAAAACTGGATGGATTTGCAGAACATTCTCCTATTTAATGAGGTTTTACAAATTGTTTCTAAGGTTCCTGCAGCTCCTCCGGTGTGTCAGTTGAACAAATCCCTCTCTTCTTTTTAAGTTCTGTATTTAAAGATACATTTAATCTCCCTGTTAAAATATTTCCCAATTCCTAGTAAAATTACAGAACTACGGTTTTCATCTAGCTCTACTGCTCTGACTCAAACTCTTGCTGTAACCTTCTTCAGATCACCAGAGGTTGACGTTTGCAGATCAAAAGGAAATATTTATGATCACTGGTGTTTCCTCTGGAAACACCCACGACCCTCACAAGCTCATGGAATGAGATCCGAAAGCTCCCAGTCAAAGCCAGGCAACTCCAGGCTGGGAAGAAGATACCAGTGGTTAAGAGCAAAGAAAAGGGAGCAACAGAGCTGTTGACTGAAGAGCACAATCTCCTGCCCTGCAGGACCTCTCAGCACTGCCAAAAGCAGAGCTCTTCCCCTGAGGATGCCACAGGGACCCTGGCGAGGGCAGCAGCACTCGGACCCCCCAACACATCTGCCAGGGACCCCAGGTCCAACAGAGGCACCCCGGGGGGCCCAAAGCCTGGCTGAAGCCCTGCAGTGAGCACCAGGCAGGAGGGTGAGCTGAGATCTCACATTGATTTCTGCTGGCATTAAAGCTCCAGGAAGAGAAAAATACCTTACGCTGCAAGGAAGCGTTCTGCAGTGAGGCGGTTCTGTGCCAGTTCCCTTCCCCGCTAATTTTTGCTTTGTCAAAGCCACTGGAAAGTATTTCTTATGACTGACAAAGCAGTGGGATTTATGAATAGGCAAATTAAGAATAAAGAGGGAAGAAATAAGTCTGTTGATAAAAAAGCTAAATAATTCAGTTGAGGATCAGTTACTTGAGTCGATTCCCCCAGAATTTGAATGAAATAATTTTTCCTTAAAGTAAGTTTGCCTTTTGGTTTGAAACCCTGCGAGCCGGAAAGCAACATATTTGCATTTTGCTTTCCAATACATAAACCGAGACTTCATTTTGTAGGCTTTCTTGTTGAATAATCTGCTCTAATTTAATTGGAATTTGAATCCTATAAAAAGCCTTTTCTACTTAGTTTTCTACTGATCTTGGGTATTGAGATTTTGTGATCTGAAAAAGCAATACGTCTGCATGTGCTGATTACCATCCTCAGAGGAGCTTCGTTGTTTTCGTCTTTTCTGCTGAATAATCTGTTGAATCTAAAATGCAGTTTTGACTTAGCTCCTTATTGACGTTTTTATTTTAAAATGCTATGATATGAAGACCAATTTGTTTGTATTTTCTGCTGGGAAGTGTTTTCTGTTGAGGAATAGGAGAGCTGATTCTGTCAATGTTTACAGGAATAACTAAGTCAACAGAATTACTCACACAATTAGCTTTACTTGGCCCTAATGGCCAGAAATTGAGACATTTAAAATGCAGGTCAGTGTCTATGGGGCAAGTGAAGAGGGCATAGGCACCTCTCATCTTCCTCAGCTCTTCTCTCCATCTTTAACTGCCGAAGTGCCTGAGATCACTGGACTCAGTGATGCCTGGAGGTCCCTTGCAGCTCAGGATCCTCTGTGATGTTGTATGATACCTTTAAAATTCTAGCCCAAAGTTCATAATTCTGTGAAAAATGGGAGAGGTTGGGGAAAAAAAAAAAAGTTACAGTAAAGTTTGGTCTTGTTTCTGGATGCCCAGGAAAAGCCACTTGCTCCTGCCTGGCTTGGAGCAGACAATCCCGGGATTGCTCAAGGCCAGCACTCAGACACACCAGAACCCAAACCAAGGAACTGTAGGCATTGAAATCCCTCTGCAGGGAGGGATTGCCATGGGAAATTGGACAAAGCCCTGCGTGGGAAAACCAGTCCTGTCTCATCTATCAGCCTCACTGAGGCAGGCCCTGCACATTATCTCTGCCATGGCTTGTCGTGCCTAATCACTACCAGGCTACATACAACCTGGCACGTCCTTTAATCGCAGCAGCAATCGTAAGAAATTAAAATAAATTTATATATGTAATAATCACTCAGCCCTGGGTTATCAATAATACACGAGCAGCTTGTGAGAGAGCAGGCGGATGAATGAACCCATAGCCCATCCCCGCTCTGCCACAGCCCATCACAATTCCCAGCAGCAGGCAAGCACTGCTACCCGAGCCGCTGCTTGGAAACAAAACGGACAGCAGGAGGGCTGGGGGGAATATAGCATTTCATTCCCTGCATCAACAGAAATGGATTAATATAAGACAGGGATCCTCTGAGCAGTGGCTGGGTAAAATATCACCGTGAGGACAGGAAAGCTACATTGACCGTGAAATAATTCCAAAGGGCAATATCATAATTTTGGTATCCCTTCTGTCCCCTGGGTGTTATTTCACCACTCCTGTCATCAAAACAATGCTACAGACCAAATTCACAGCATTGGAAACGTGCAGGCTGATTCTCCCAGCCAGGCTGTGGCACTTGGGGGTGTCTGGGGGTCCCTGCTGCTGCCCTGTGTGAGCCGGGGTACCAGGGTGGAGTCAGCATGGCCTCGGCGGGCACTGGAGATGGGCAGCTCTGCTGGTGTGGGTGAAGGGCACCAGCTGGATTAGCCAGATGCTGAGGGCATTGTGGCACGACCTTCAGCAGGGGAAGAAAAGACAGATTTGGCTCTCTTACAGGCAGCCACAAATCCCCCTGACCTCGGCGGCAGCAGGCCGGCCGCTCTGCAGGGCACAATTTGATTTCCAGAGTTTAGGAGTTCAATGCCAACCGTTCAGACGTGCATAATCCCCCACTTAACTACAGGCGAGCATGTGCTGGCGTGGCCCGGAGGCCTTGGCAGGAGGAGCCTGGGATGCACCCGGCTCTCGTGGGATGCAGATCCATGGGAGGGCTGTGCTGAGCCCTCTGATGTGCCCCTTGTCGGTGCTATGGCACTAAAATCCCCCTCCAAAGCCATCCTGAGCTCCTGGGGCTGCTTGTTTGCCCCAGGTTTGATTTTCTACCCGCTTTGAGAACCAGACCCTGCTGCTGCTGCTGCCATCTCCAGCCACCACCCATCCTGGTGTCACCCACCAACACGCCAAGGTCTCTGTAGGCAGGAATGAGCAGCCCCAGGGCATAAGGAATCAGGCTGGCAGCACACAGTCATGGTGCATCCCTGGCACACGTGTGCACACCCAGGTCTGCAAGACGCGGTAGCAGAAAGCCCGTGCTCCAGACTTCAGTGAGCAAGCAGATGGCTACCCAGCACTATCACTTTACAACATTACAGCTTCTGCTCTGCTCATGCAGTAAACATTTTCTGGCTTATTGCATGAAAAAAGGTGGCTACCACGGCTTTGCAAAATTCTACATTTTCTACATTATCTTTTATCAAACGCTTTCGGGGTGGAGGGAGGGAAGAGCATTTCTATTTTCGATTTACATCCTGCAGGACACAGCGTTTTCCCTGGATCCCAGTGGGTTTCTGCTTCTTGTTTGCCTCCTTCCTGATTGTCGTAGCTCTGTCACTGTTTGTGGGGAACCGGGAGATGCAAAGCTGTTATGCAGACATCAAGGGGTTGCAGTTGCATGCTGGTAAACATGAGAGCAAGAGGGATTTCTGATGGTATTAGAAACCACAAGATGTAAGTGTTCCTGGAGGCAGCGGGTCTAGCTGTTAGCAGAGCAATTAGACCTGGTGTTATTCCCAGCCCTGCCGCTGCCCTGTCAGCCACTGAGGAGGAGGGGACAGTGCCTGCCTCCCCACCCACCTGCTGGCAGCTCCCTGGCACATGTGGGTCCCCGCATCCCACCCTGCAGCCAAGCCACCGCTCACTTCCACCTAGGCCTTACCCGCTGGGGGAAGGAAATGATCTGGAGGATATGGCACGGTGCCTTGCTTTACATGTACAGCAATTACCGCGCTGGCATTTTCCCTGTGTTCGGAATAAAAATGTCAATAAGGAACAAGTTATTACACCAGAAAGAGGGTGGAAATGGCAAGAGCTCACGCAGGCTCGAGGGCCTGGGCTTTACTGCAAATGCTGCCCATTCCTGCTGTGTTCCTGAGCTCTGGAATCAGGCCCGCCCCTCCCTTCAGCCCCGTGAGACCGACCCACCCGGTGCTCCCAGTCCGGCAAGGCACTGGAATAAACGGGGCTGGCTGGGGACTGGAGCACACCGTGTACAAGAAGTTGGGTTGCCAGCCCCCAGACAGACCTCACTGCCCTCCTCTGCTCTCTGCAATCCTGAGGCTGCACCACTAAAGGAAAACGTATTTTTCTCTTTTAATGAGACCTTTCTGTCCTTTTTACTTTTGCCTTTTCCTTTCCAAGCCTTTCTTTGGTGCCCTGCTGAGCTTTCTGCCTCCACCAGCCCCTCCAGAGGCCTCATCAAGGAATGCCGTTTCCAAAGGCAGCAATGCACTTCCATACTGAACCTCAGGTCCCCACATCCAGCAAGGCTCTTGGCAAAGGGCACCCCCAGAACTGTGAATACCAGAGGAGAGCCAACCATGGCACAGGGTACAAGAGGAGGGTGAGAAGGGGAGAGGGATGCTCACAGCCAGAGCAGGGAGGCTGAGGGGCAGGAATCGGGGTGCCCACAGCCCCAGCAGCAGCTATAGCCCAGCCCAAGGAGCAAGGGCAAGCAGGGCACCCATGGCACCCTCCTGACCGTGGATGGTGAAATGATTTTGACTGCACCTCTATCATGCACCTACACTGCCTTCCTCTCCCTGTTTTCCATTATGAAAGCAAAACAACACACACCAAAAAAACCCCCAAAAAAACCCCGCAAAACAAATAAATAAACAACATTTAAAAAAAAAAAAAAAGCCCTCCAGGAATTAATTAATGATTCATGTTGGAGCCTTGGCAAACCTCACTCTGCAGAAGTTCAAAGCAGGAACAATAAGTATTTGGCAAAGAAGGGGCAGTGGGCTCATGCTTGGCGGCGTGTGGTGCTGAGTGCTGGCAGCATCGCTCCCTCACAAAACCGACACCTCGGGGACCACAGGAGAGGCTCTGCCAGGCTGCTCTGAGCCAAATGTCACATCCAGCCCCAGGGATCAGCCATAACCAGGGACAGAGGCCTGGGGGGAACACGCCACTTCTGCCAGCAGTGGCTGTGCCCACCCTGCCTGCCTTGAATGAGGGGCATCCTCCGTCCCGTGTGCTCACACACACGTGTGTCCTCCTGAAAACCTGGGCCTGAGCCACTCCAGCTCGGCATCCTGGAGATTTAGGATAATGAGAGATCTTTAATGCAATTAATAGATGTCATGGGACATGGTCTTGTGAGTCTAGAGCAAATGAGGCTTGGATAATTGATGCTGAAACACATATATCAGGGAGATGATTTTTCTCCCCCTCGCCAGAGCTGGAGGCTGGAACACGCTGTCAACTGATCCCCTACAAATGTGTCTGGCTATTTGCTGGCGGCAGCTTCCAAAGTTCTAGTGTGGAGCCTCTGCCAGGCAGGCCTGCAATCCTAGCAGCAAACAAGCTGTCATTTGGTTGTTAAAAGAACTGCCTGGAAAGTGGCTTTATCCCCACATGCATGCACAAACACCCGCGCACGTGCTCACGTGCATGCAAGCAGCCAACAGGCACTGGAGGCAGCAGCTCTTTTGGTGGCCCTGAGCTCTGCCTACAGCTCCACTTCCCTCAAGGGGGGGTCACTGGGGGTGCAAAGGAGGTTTTAATCTGTGGCACCCCCCCCCCATTATGGTCACAGCAGGGGCAGAGTGGTCCGTCTGCTCCACAGCAGGGGAGAGGGATGCACCCCACGGCATCCCACAGAGGGATGTGCCACCTCTCAGCACCGGACCCACCACGGCGCAGGACACGGTGCTCCCCAGGCACCTCCAGCCATCCCTCGGTGGTCTGGTCAAAGCCATAAAGAAATCTACTTCTACATTGCCTCAGCAGCACCTCCAAATACCAGGCAAGGACACATGCTGCTTCCCCAGATCCCCAAACCTGCTCCAGGGGTATTTCCAGGGCACACGTCACCAAAAAGCCATGAATTTTCAGAAATTGCTTAATAGAAACCAATATCTCGTTTGTGCAAGGTTCCTGAATGAAAAGTGGTTTTTTGCGCTGAACTCGGTGAATCAAAATCACTTGCAGGACAGGACTCAGGAAAAACCCAAGTCCTGGCATTTCACTGGGAAATATTCAGGAATTTTGCCGCAGTAAGGGAGAAAATATTTAATTTCTCAAGCACGAACCATAATAAAATGTTAAATACAACCTGGATATTAAATTAAAACATAAAAGTCAAAACACATCAAATCAAAGAGACACATTTGAATTTCCTGGACACTGTCAACAGACAGAAGCCAGAATGATTTGCTTCAATATTCTCCCACCTGAATGTTGGCTCCATAGCTACATGCCAATTCTGATAATGTAGTTTGATAAAAAAGACATTTTCCAGTGGAAAATTTTACCCCTGATACCCTCTGCCTCCATTTCCAGAGTGTCTGATGGACGATGCAGGGGTGGTGTCACTCCAGGGCAGGTCCCCAGCAGAGAGGGGACCAGCCTTGAGATGCTGCCCCACGCTTGGCTTGTGCAGGACCAGGGGAAATGGACCCAGCCTGTGTCCCTTCACGAATGGGAAAGCATTCCCATGGGTTATTAAGCATTGGTGTATGGGTTTGGAAACGGTAGCCGTGTCACCACAATATAATTAGGGATGAACACAAGGTGGGCCATCAGAGAGCAACCGAGCACAAGGCTGGAAGAAGGGCTCTGCTCCCTTCCCCACCCTCTCCCAGCACTGACTGGGAACGATGGAGATGGCACTGGGCAGCCTGGGCCATCAGAGAGCAACCGAGCACAAGGCTGGAAGAAGGGCTCTGCTCCCTTCCCCACCCTCTCCCAGCACTGACTGGGAACGATGGAGATGGCACTGGGCAGCCTGGGCCATCAGAGAGCAACCGAGCACAAGGCTGGAAGAAGGGCTCTGCTCCCTTCCCCACCCTCTCCCAGCACTGACTGGGAACGATGGAGATGGCACTGGGCAGCCTGAGCCCTCAGCTGTGTACCAGAGCAGCTCTGCCAGCCAGCCCTGGGCACTCCTGGCTTGCCAAAACCAAGCTGGCTGGGGAGCAGGCTGTGCCAAGGCAAGCATGGTGAGAGCTCCCTAGGGACAAATCACTTCTGACAGCAAAAGAGGAAATCAAACCCTGGCTGAGCCCAGTCCTGGTTGTTACTGGGCACCTGCAGTGCAGCCCCTGCAGATGTATCTGTGGGAGCAAACCCACAGCATCAAAGAGACAAAAACCAAAGGTGAAGCCTGGGTTTACTGCTATTGCCCTGTGTTTCTGTGGCAGAGGAAGGGTACCAGGATATGTGCCTGGCTCACAGAGCATTTAATGAAGGTCCAGCACTTCATGAGGCAGCCATGGAGCCCTGTGAAGGTCGCTTTTCCCTCTGGATCAGCAGTACCAAGGGCACCCAGCTGGTGCCAGGGTGTGGAGAGACCAGAGGGGCTCACCCAGGACAGGGGGATGCCAAGCCCTCCTGCCTGGCAGGGCTCACCACAGGGCACTGGTGTGTCCAGCCCCACGTGCTGCTGGCCCAGGGGACCCCCATGCCTGTTCTGCCTGCAGCCCTGCCTAGTGTACAGCAGTACAGCACCAGAGCCCAGGGATGGCTGCTTGCTGCAAGGCCAGGGCTGCCCCAGGGCCCTGGGCAGCCCACCTTAGCACAGCCCAGGGGCACAGCCTGGCTCCAGCACAGAGCAGACGAGGTTAATGCAAGCAACACCTTGGAGTCAGAAGTTAGAGAGCAGCTGAGAGGCAGCTCTGTGGCCATCTGCCAGGTGATGCCAACAGTGCTTTCATAATTCAACAGGCAATGAAGTATTAGAGCAAGGTAAGGCCAGCAGCCTGTCTCAGGGAAGGTATCTTGAGAGCAGGGCTAGCACCTGAATCCTCAAGCCTGCAGGTGTGGACATGCAAGGAGGAAACACAGATGCCCTGTAAGCATCCTGCAGACCTCACTGCAGGATTGGGTAGAAGCAGGTGCTTCTCTAAAGGGTTAGATGTTATTGAGATGAATGAGAACAGGAAATAGAGTTGGACTAATGAAGGCAGCAGTGTGGAAAGTCCTCAGCCCTTGGGGGCTAGGCTGAGTAGCTGGAAAGGAGATTTACCTAAGATCTGCCACTTTGTGTTAGACTCGCAGCGCAGAACACGTTCTCCTGCGCTGGGGATTCATCAGCTCCAGCTGCCAGTGAAAGGGAGATGGGATGCCTTCCTGAGGTGTTCCTCCAGTTCTGCCACAAGTTGTTGGCAGAGCAAGAGTTCCCTGTGCGAGCAGCAGGGAAGTGGCTTTCTCCAGATGTCATTCCTGCAGAGCACAGCTGGAGATCCTGGATTTTGTGGCATCACAAAGCCACAAAGATGGCACTTGGCTGTCCCATCCTGAAGAGCTTTGGAACAGCCTGGGCCTCACTGGGTGACTTGCCAGACCCACCCACCATGCTCCCTACACTCTACAGGCCGCCTTCTAGCTCTGCTGACCCAGTGAGGCGTTGGGACCAGTGGTGACAGGAAAGGAGTGAAGGTGGCAGCTGGAAACCATCACTTAAGATAGACCCAGAAACCACCACTTAAGATATGGCCCAGCATGGGAATGCCAAAGGCCTGACATTGCCCATCAAAAGGGTGTTCATAGCTGGCACAGGCAGCTCTCCTGCCCAGGGAGATGGGAAGCACCAGGAGAACCCTGGAGGCACAAGGAGGGTTAACTCACAGCCATGGGAGCAGAAAATGAGGTTCCAGTTATTAGTTGATTTATTGGTCTGTCCTCAGTTGGCACTCAGGACTCAGAAGAAAATGTTCCACTCCAAAGCATTAAGCATCTTCAAAGAGCAGAAGCATTAAAAATTGAAATCATAAAATAGACATGTAAATATAGCAGAGGTAAACGGGGCAGCGAGGAGAGGAGCAGAGCAGAGCCAGCCCCAGCTGAGCCTGCAGGGCAAGGAAAAGGCTGTGCCAGGGGGCTAGAGCCGGGCTGGGGTGGCTGCAGCCCCCCAGGCTGGGGGGATAACCTGCAGGGAAGCTCTGGATAGCTCCCCTGAATGACTGCACTGCTCACCAAGATCTGCAAACACACCAAAGGGCAAAGCTGCCTTGCTGGATGGAACCTCACTCCCCAGCCCCCCACCACCCTCCCCTGGCCTACACTCGATACACTGAAGGCTCCAGGGGTTTATACTCCTCTTCTCCCACACTGACCCTTCCCAAAATACTTCAGACGTGGCAAGAGAGGGGGAGTGGGGCTGCCTGCCAGCAGTTCACCAGGTCGGGCAAACCCAGCGAAGTCACCCAGCTCTGCATCAGGAGTCACAGCTGGATGGCAAACTCATGCTGCCACCGCGTTAGGCAAGGGCTGCTGGTCACATGCTGGAGTCAGGGACAAGCACTCCCTTTCCTCCTCTCCTACAGGAGCAGGGCAGAACAGACCCAAACTCCTCTGGCCAGCTACCTGCAGGGCAGAAGGGTGGGGTCACCCTTCCCAAAGCACCTGCCAAAGCAGCGGGCTCAGCAGCACTCCCTGAATCTGCGGGTGGGCTGCTGGAGGTGCTGGTCCCGTCCTGGGCATAGAGGAAGGGAAAGGATCCAATGTAAGTCACTGCCCCTGTGTAAGAGTCCCTTGCTGGGCCTTGGAAGTGGGAGCTAAGAACTGCTTCACAGGTTGCTCCAGCATCTGGCCCAGCAGGGGTGGCAAGCCAGGGGAAAGATGTGGGAAAAGGAAAAGGGAGGGTGGGGAGGACACCAAACCTCCTTGCCACAGTGGGAACACGCATCTGGCTGGGGACTGGCATTTGTGGACAAGTGTGTGGCAAACCCATCCTTCTTATGGCCAGCAAGTGGTGCCTCCTTACGAACACCGGGCTGCCTGTTGATCATGTTTTCAGAGCTACCTGCAGAGATACCAAGCCCTCCCGATTTGCCACTGCTTCTCAGGAGGGTGGTGGATGCTCAGCCCCTCTCCAAACCCACACCAGACTGTGCTCAGGGGCCTTCAACCTCCACATGCAGGAGTAAACCCCTTCAAGGACCAGCAAAGCAGCCAAAGGACAAAACATGAGGCAGCCACACCTGTGGTGGTATGAACTCCTACGCTTTCAAACCTCTGGAAGCATACCATTATTATCTTGGGAAAGGTCTCTGGTGAGGAGCTGGGAAATCACCACATCCTCCACAGTGCTGGAGTCCCCCAGGGGCCCCATCCCAGCACCGCTGCCCCTCGCCACTCTCTGGCACAAACCCAGCTCTCTTGGCACCCGTACCTGCTTTTCCTCTACACACCATTTTTTCTTAATTGGGAGCTTGTTAATTATCCCAATACTTCGCAGAGGAAATAAACAGCAATTAGAGAAATAAGTGGTATTTTTATTCCCTGGCACTCTCACAGAGCTCTCCGACGCCTCCCATCCCGAGCTCCCACACGGGCACATGGTGCTGCCTGCTCCGGCGTCGCTGCCCGAGTGCTCTGCTCCGTCTGTTCCCCGCGAGCAGGGCACTGTGCTGGTGGGCTGCCTTGCTCTCCCCCGGGGAGGAAGCGTTACTGTGTGAAAGCAGCAGGCTGTCCCACTCTAATCTGTTTTAAAAGTCATAAATTGCTGAGAAAAGCCAGTTTTCCTGCACAACAGAAGGTTAGCGCGTTTAAAGAGAGCACTGGAACTGTTTTTATTAATCAGAACTGCCATAAAGAAAGCATTTTAATTAACTTAATTATCCTGTTTGAGAGAAGCAGCCCATACCTCACAGATACTTTTCAAACTAAAGATGCGGGCTGTCACAGTCAGTCATAATTAAGCAAAATGAGCTGGTTTTCCTTGCTCTGTGTCTGCCTCCTTCCAGCCACACGCTTCGCCTTCCCTCTTACACTCAGTACAAGGCAAGCATCATGCCATGGGGGTGGCAGGGCAGGTCTCCATCCCTGCATCCCAATATCCAGCATGGAGCAGCTGGGGTTAATCTCCATCCAAGGCAGCGGTGCCAACTCTGGGCGCTGACCAAGCTGCAAACCATCAACCTGGAAGATGGAGGTGGCTATAAAAAACCCACAAGATCTGTACGACTCTGTTTGCAGCACAGTCTCACAGTCAACAGATAAAAGATTTATTCTCATTGAAAAAGACAAAGAGAAAACCATAAAAAGCCTGGCACTGGGCTGCTCGCCAGCACCAAGAGAGAGAAGCGGGTAAGGGGAATAAAGGCTGGCACAGGCAGGCAGCTGTGTGGGTCTGGGTTTCTCCGAGCACCCCAGACACAAAGCTGGACCCTGGAGGGCAGTGATTCGACCAGGAACTGCAGCCTTCAGCAGCAGCCCTCATCATCCTCCTCCTGCTTCCTTCTCATGCCTGCAGCATGAGGCTCCACTTCAAGCCTTAGGCAGCATCTTCCATTCCTCCCAACGCAGTAAGAGGCTCAGTAGCTCCCTCGGCACAACCCTGCCCACCCTTGGCTCCCGATGCTGACGTTCCCTTTCCAAAGGGCAAGATGGGACACACAAAGCAATCAGGCATCACCTCCAAACCCGATGTTGGCTGCTTCAGCCGAGACCTCCTGCATCACCGAGGTGTCCTGGAACAGGACACAGACCTAGGGCTGAAGGTAGCACCATCAGCAACCAGCCAAAATCCCTTCATGGCAGCACCAGGTCAGCATTTTAGCAGGTATTTTAAAGAATGCTCTGCTATCTGGCAGAATTTGCAGTGTAATAGACTGTTAACAATTTGTGCTTTTAATTAAAATCTCCTTTATTCATAAAAGATGGTTCTGAGTTGATGGGTCTGCCCTGAAATAGCACAGCACTGCTGGAGATGCTCGTGTCACGTCCTTCATTCACACCCAGCGTCATCTCAGAGGAACCAAAGTCACCATGCCCTGTCCCCCCAAGGACTGCAGGGCCAAGAACACCCATCCTGCCCACACAGCAGCCAGTGCTGTCACCACCCCAGGGCAGTCCACGTTGCCTTACTGCCACTCAAGAGCTATCTGCACGTAGAAAAAGGCAAAAAAAAAATTGAAAAGAGGTATTTTTAGATCTTTTTTTCTTTTTTTTTTTTTGTTGGCGTGGTTTCCTTAAGAAAACAAGTCTTGTGCCATCACGTGCTCCACGTGTTGTCTGTCATCCCTAATTGCTCTCCGACTCAGCAGTCAAATTCAACAGCTTGTGAGTGACAGCTGAAAATCTCAAAGATATTAAATTCCTGGAGGTTTCATGGAAATAGGCAGGCAGTGCAGAGGTCTTCCTTGGCTCAGCTGAGCCAGGCTGCAGCAGGAGCCTGGGTCTTGCAAGGCACCAGGGGATCCGCAAGGGAGAAAGGAAAAGCACAAAAGCCCCGATGATGCAGGGAAAAGGCTGCATCAGAGGATGTAGCGTGCTAGATATTGAAATCAGTCAATCTTCAAGTATTAGCCCCTGGAAAAGCAGCCTTCTGCAGTGCTGAGTGGCGTGTTAACAACCTGTTTTCAAACAGGAAACACAATTTCCATGGGAGAATCAGGTTTTCTTGATGGAAGAATTAAAATATTCGGGGGAAAAAAAAAATCATCAAACACACTTTTCTTCTTTGGTTCAACACAGACTGACACATTTCAGGTGACTAAAGAGACATCTGGGACCCACCACAGAACGTCTAGGAGCATCTTCTGCATCAAACTTCACTGGGCAAGGGTCAGAACTCATGTCAGCCTGCTCCAGGTGCCCCCAGGAGAGCTGGCCAGGGACATGGACAACAAGGAGAACACAGGGTAGAGGCAGCAGGGCAAAGCCTCGGGCTGGCTGCCGTGAAGGGCTTTGTGTGGCGCACGGGAGGGTTTCATTTCTACGCAGACTATGAAGCACCCACTTAGAGATGCCTCAAGACCTACTTGTAAGACCAAGTAGAAATCTCTCCTGGTTCTCGATTGTGAAATCTGGGAAGGAGGCTTCCAAAATGGGCTTCTCTCCCTGCCTGCGCAGAGGCCGGGGCTGTGACAGCACAGAGAAGCTGTTTGTAGGTCTCCGTTCGCAGGCAGCCTCACCCTCCCGCACCCAGGGCGTCTGCCTTCCCCAGCTCCCAGCCCCCGGCAGAAATAGGACTCCTTGCTGCAAGCGTGGCTGGTGGTGGCACTCTCCCAGCCACGTCCCCTCCCTCTGTGTCCCTGTCGCTGTCCGGACAGAACCCGCAGGCTCAGGGAGCCTTTTCCCTGCACCGCCCGCCCGCTCCCCTCGTCACAAACCAGAGCTGCGGCGACACGACGTGACGCTTCTAAACTCCTTAGCAGGGAAGTGTTAATGAGCTCTGAGCGGAGGGTGAGAAAAGCCCTTAATCGCATTAGCTCCGCTGCCAGAGCTGATGAACGTCCTCCAGCGGGAGCGCCCCGTCCGGCCCCGCGGCACGGGAGCGGCCGGGGGGAGCCCGACCCCGAACTGCGGCCCCACCGCTCGGGGCAGGCGTGGAAAACCGTCCTCAAAGCCACACTGATCCCCTGCTTAACCTTACAGAAACACCGCCTGCGAGCTGATGGTGGCTCTGGGATCCCATCCTGCCGGGATGGGATGCTCTACGGGAGCGGAGGCCGTGCCATGTGTGCCCGCAGCCGCCAGGAGTCCGGGCTTCCGCAGCAGAAAGAAATGACAAGCCAGGTTTTATACTGGGGACTCGGTTTTGCGCTTGTGTAACTCTCTGATGTTTTTCTTTTTTTTCCTTTTTTTTTNAGAGCATTTGTTTTAAAATTTTGGCTTGCCTTACAGAAAATTTTTTTTTTTTTTTTTTTTTTTTTTTGTTACGCGGCCAGGAAATTGCCGTATAAAGTGTAAGTATAAAAAGAACGATTTTCCTCAGCTAACCAGCCACGTGAGCGGCGCCGCTTGCGCCGCCCTGCCTCCCGCTGCCCGCGTACGCTGTGTGCACACACGCGTGTGCTGCTCCGTGACACACCGGGACATGTGTGACGGTGACAGCCTGCCGCTCCCCCTTGGGGGAAATGTGGCTTAATTTTTAGTATAACCTTAAAAAAAAAAGGAGACTAGCAAAGCAGCTCTCCCGCGAATGCTGTGAGTGACATTTATTTCTCGGTGCATTATCGCTAGTGATGGACAAATGTGGAATTTAGGGGGGCAGCCATCTTCTCCTGCCAGCTCCAGTGGGATGAGGCAGTTATCCTTAGGCTCAGCTCAGGCACTGCTTGGAAAATCTCCAGATGCTGAGCCCTTTTCTCCCTTCAAGACCTCAGCACAAAATGTAGCCCCTCCCTGTGGGCGCCTTGGGGGCTCTGGGTACTCCTTCTGGTGTCTGGAGACCCCATCTCTAAGGAAGCTCCCACTCCCTCGCCCATGGGCTGGATAGCAGCAGTAGCACAGCAAAGTTTCCCACCCGATCTCACCAGCTGAGCCCATGAAAGCATCTCTGGCGTGCTCAGATCCCTGCCCATCCTGGCTGAGGTTATGATGGAGTTTGCTTTAAGAGCTCAACAGATCTTCCTGGTCACTGAGGCAAACTCCCTGCTACCTAAGCCTGCCAGGACTCAATCTGAATACACATAAAAGATCCCAACAGCTGGGTGTTTAATTACAGGGACTAGAAATCAGGCTCTGTAGAGTCACACCAGGTTATTTCAACTCCCTGGAGCTGGCTTTGGAGCGTGCTAGGGAGGCTGGTGCTTCCAGCTCTGTCCAAAAGCATGGTGGTTCCAGGAAACAAACCATGCACAACCCCTCTCAAACCATGCCCAACACTTGAAGGCTGAGCTCAGAGAAGCACAGGTGGGCACTCACAGCACAGCCCTCTCCAAAATGTTGGTACAGGGGTTTTGCACCACTGGGTGCCAGGGTGAAATACCATCATTTGTGCCTCAACAGAGGAAAATGCAAGATGCCACTAAATCCATTACATCCATATGGATTCACAAGAGACAGGAGATGTCCAATTTACTACCCTGGGATTGGACTAGACCCAAAGAAACTCTTGCAGTTTGTTGACGGATAGCGAAGTCTGATGTAATTTGTGGCACACTTATTTGCACCTAGGAAAAAGCAGGCTGGTGTCAGCCCTGCCACGATGAGTCCTTGAGTATTGCCCTGCCTGCTGGTACAGAGGGATCTGCAGAGTCAGTTACTTGGAATTTCTAGGGAATGGGTCCTTTCGGAAACTGTACCCTGAGCCCTAAAAGACTTGGGCACCTCCAACCACAAAATGCTTCAGAATAGCCACAACAGGCTTTCCCCAAGCTCTAGCAGAGTCTGGAAAAGCCTTTCCTTTGGGCAGACAACCGTTTCCATCTGCTGAGGTGGCTCAGCGTTCCCGAGCATCTCTGTGCCGTTGCTGGTGTCTGGGCTCCCTCCCAGCCCAGGGGACGGTCCATGCTGAGCAGAGCCAGCAGAGGCTGCCCAGGCCTGACCCTGGCAGGAGGTGCTGCCCTGTCCCAGCAGCAGCAGCAGCAGCCCAGCCACCTCTGTGAGACCTGGGACTGACCCTCAGCACTTCTCCTCACACAGCCCAAGCAAAGGCGTCTCCTGGAGTCTCCCAGCATCGAGATCCTTTGCTGCCAGGCTCCCAAGGATCGCTGCCTTCCAGCCTCTGAACACACTCTGGAAACCCGAGCTGTCATTTCCTAGGCTGTGTGACCAATTCTTGCACTGGTGCCACCACACATCTCCAGTTCCCCACGTCACATCTCACCTGCTTCCCGGCTCCTCCTTGGCCTCTCAGCAGCAGGCACAAACCAGTCATGTTCTGGCAAAATGGTGCCTACAAAACCTCAGCTGTAGCCCTGACTTGAAAAAATAAGAGCATTGGAGGAAAAAAAAAAAAAAAAAGGCAGCCTGGTGAAGTAGGCAGCCTCAACAAGGCTGAGCAATGCTGGCCACCAGGGCCCGTCACCATGCCACCAGGGCTAAGGGTGGCATCCATGGGAGCCTTTGCCTCGGCAGCAGCTCACTCAGAGCATGTCACTGAGCCAAGGGAACTGTAATTCTTCCTGTGCTGACTGAAGGCTGCATCATCCCCCAAAGGCCCTGGAGAGTTGAAATAAGGATGAACACCAGGTCAGACACGTCTCCTGCTCACAGCCATGCACACATCTGCCTCTGCAAAGAGCTTGGAAACAGAGTCACAGGCACAGCCCAGCCCCAAAATCCACTCTGAAGCATACAGGTGAGGAGAGCTCCTGGGTCAGCTCCACAGGCTGCAGGGTCTGAGGAGGAGGCTCAGAGATGCTCACACTGAGCTTTGCACTATCTCTTGCTCCGCTGCCCACGACTGCTGGTGCCCAGTGGCCAAAAACCGACCCCAGGGGGCCCTCACAGGCACAGGACCCCTTCTCCCTCCTCAAAACACCGTGTTTATCTGAACACCAGCTTACAGCTGATCTAAGGGAGTCCATGCCCTTCCAAGCTAAGATTTAAAGTTTTAACAAAAGCCATTCACTGTTTTGTCTGGGCAAGCTGCTGGGAGCACCAGCAGCTCAATTTTATTGATAAAGGCCTCTTTTCTCTAAAAGCATGGGACCGGTTCTCCCCATGACAGCAAAGCATGAGCAACGCGGAGCTTCAGACTCCAAAGGACGAGAGTTCTCCAGCATTTCTGCCAAGATGTGAGGAAAAAAACCCATATCTGACAACATCTGCAAAGAGTTGGTGTGAAACCCTGAGGGACCAATGGGCAGAGCACGTTTCCAGCCTCTTCTAGCAGCTGGGAGCGCAGCAAAGGATGCACCACCAGGCACTGTACAGGGCATTTGTGTGCTGCTGTGCTGTCCATGATTCTGCACCCCCAAGGGAGCACCTGCTGTGTTGTCAGCAGCCCCCTGCTAGTTCCAGGAGAGCAGCCCCAGCAGATCTCTTCCAAGGTGCTCCCATCGACTGCGGGGGGACAAAAAGCAATCAGGAAGCAGACAAGGAACACATGACTTTCCCATCGTGGAGGGACTGCTGGGATTTGCTGGAAGGCATCCAGTTAGTTAACAAGCACTCCAGAGCTGGGTCTGGTCTGGAATTAGTAATTAATTACCGCAAGACAAGTGAGAGTGAATATATTGGAGAAACCCACATCTGTCCTAGGGATGGACTTAGGAGAAGAGAGTCTGCCCAGCAAACCCACACAAATGGAGAGGAGCAGCTGGCAACCAACAAGCAAGCAGGATGATGTGGATCCCAGAAAGATGCACAACGCCAGGAGCGAACATCACAAGTGGCCCTGCTCCCAGATGTCCTGTAGCAAGCACTGGCCCAGCTGGGAGCCCTCAGCCTTCTCTGTGCTGATCCCAGCCCATGACAGGCAGCACGGGCACAGCCGGGTAACACTGTGCTGCTGACAAGCAAAACTGGAGCAACGATGCGAACAAGACACATCAGCCTGGCTGGGTGCCTCCTGCTTCCACCATCCACAAAGACCATGGCTTTGGAAATCCTGGGATAATTCCCTCATATTCATTTCCCTCATTCATCTTCTGCTCCGGGTTCCCAGGCATGCTCCAGCGCAGGAGGACACATCAGCTTCCAGGGCCAGGGTGGCTCGGAGGAGCCAGGCTGTCACCAGCAGCATGGGCCCTCCAGGGTACAGGCAATCTCCCAGCAGGTTCTCCTGGTTGAAAATCAGTGGCTGAGCTCTGGGGAGGAGGAGAATGTGTCCTCCCGAGCATTCCCTCCCAGGCCTCACAGCTCCTTGTCACCATCCGCCTCTCCAGAGCATGTCCCCCTGCAGCAGGAGCTGCGGAGCAGCTCTGCATCCAGCCCCTGTAATAAATTAGCCAGGGATTCAGGCGTTTCGGCGCAGCTGCCTCATCCTCTGCCAGCACAACAGTGTGATTAATTCTGGGTGCAGATGAAGCTCATTTATCAGAGGCACGTGACGGCTGCAGGGGCGTGCAGGGAGCCCTGGGGTGCGGGGCAGAGCGGGAGCCGAGGCAAAAGGCAGGAGGCAGGGAGGGAGAGTGAAGAGCCAAGCCTGGGGCTTCTCTCAGGAAGGCTGTTTGCCACGTTGGCTCATGATTAAGCATGCTGGGGGAGAAGAGCCCGCGTGGGAAGAGAGCTTTTATCTCTGCTAACACACATGGCCGCGTCTGGGGAGAGATGTGCAGCAGGAGGGGTGTAAGAGGATTGGGGAGAAGAAGCCGTGAGCCGATTATGTTGCGTCGGGAGAGGCAATTCTACCACCATGGCCACTTCTCCCCCACTGCCCCCTCCTCCCTCCAGGCCGTTTTCCACTTTCTCCCCTTTTCTGAGGGCCAGTGGGTCCTGTCTTGCCTGTCCCCACTCTGCAGCTACAGATGCTTTTTGCTGCTGGAGGGAGCGTGGCCAGAGTTGCTCCTGCAGGGACTGTCTGGGAAGACAATGCTCACTTCCCAATGTAACATAGCCCTGACACAGAAAAATCACTTGATTGGTTAATCCACCTATTGGCTAGAGTTTCTCCATGTGCTGGAGTACGGCAGTGCTGCTTCCTCATCACAGCACAGCTCTCCCAAGGGCCTGAGCTGCTCCCAGCTGAGGCTGCCAAGGTCACGAGGCAAAGCATCATGGATCAGGAGTCTCTGCAGAGTTTTGGAGTAAGGAATAGCTTTCGGGGTAAGCTCACGCGATGCCCGATGCCCTCCAGTGAGATGGAGGCACAAGGAGAGGACATCAGGGCAGTTCCCTTGGCACCAGGACCTACAACATTCGTTTGCCCCCTGCCGTGGTTAGATATGCCCAGACAGTGGTGTCCCCATCGCAGAACAGCAAGGTCACTCCAGCAGCATCCCAAAACCCTGAGATCAGTATAACAACCCTCCCTTCTAAAATTTTAGGCCCCAAGACCTAAATTTTAGACCATTTGCAGCTAAAGAAAAGAAAACCCTCAAGTTCAACAGGGCCATGCAACCTGGGACTTCAGTGGCAAATCCTTGAGCACATGGCTGATGTCAATGCCTTCCATGGGACTTAATTATCCAACCAACAGCATCAAAGAGGCTGCTTTCTTTGATAAATGCATACTTTTAAAAGAGAACACGTCAAGAAGACAAAGGTGAGGGTGACACAATACATGGTAGCCTCACTGATTGCGAGACACTCCTGCTAATCTACCCCAGCACAGAACCAGGACCCTTTCTGCTGGGTTAAAGGTGAGGTTAGAAAACCCACGGGGACTTTAGAAGTGAAAACATCCAACGCTGAATGGCACAGGGACCTGAGCCTGAGAAAGCCCAGAAATGTTGTCCCCTGGTGGCAGTCCCCTAGGAGAGTCAGCTGGGTGGCTGGTGGCAGAGCAGGTGGCCTCAGAGGAGCACATTCCTGGAAAGGCTACAGGTGACAACAGTAGCTTGCAGCCAGGACTGCAGCTTCTGACATTCACATTTCTTCCAGGTCCTAAATGCTCCTCTAAGCCTGGCTCCTCTGCAAAGGTCCCTGGGCAGGTCGTGCTCTCCTTCCACCCATCAGTTCACGTTCTTATTGCTCCAAAGATCCCGCCAAGTCCCACCCAGTGGCAGATAGTTCCCAGCTTTTATTAGAACCATCATGCCAGTCACCAAAGTTTTCAGTTCCCATCCAACAAAGTTTACCCAGGAAGGATTAAAGATGCCCACACTGTTACCCTTCACAGATTATGGAAGGGCACTGATGGACATATACCTCGGAGTATTTTAACACAGAGGGGAAACAATTCTGGGGTGAAGCACAGCAGGAAGTGGCTCCTTAACAGAGGCACACTCAGGCTGTTCCACCTGCCTGGGGAGCAGCGGTGGTGCCCAGCCCCACTGCCCCTCCAACCCCACGCAACACTTTGGCAACAGCACGGACTCAGCAAGGAGAAAACACAATTGCACTTACCAGAGCTGGAATCCTACAGGGACCTGCTGGCAAGGCAAGGAACCTGGAAAGGAGGAGAAGAAGAGATGTGGTTCAGTGGGTTGGCTGTGGACAGCAGCAGGGGAGCGCTGGTGTGGCCCAGCCCTGCAGGGGTGGATGGGGCAGCAGGCTCAGACAGGGCTGTGGCAGGTGACCTAACACCCGCATTGCATCAGGACCACCCAAACTGACCAGGGCCACCGAAACCCACTCAGCCCCACTCGCCAGCCTCTCCCGGTGCTCGGCTCGTGCTGGCAGAGCTACGAGCCACTCACACGAGGAATTCAGCAAGGGATTAAGGATTGTAATTTCCCACTCCTGTCCTGGTACGAACACCAGGCTTCCCCATCCATGTTCCCCTCTCATCAGCTCCTGGAGTGTGCCATGCAAATCTGCGCTAAGGAGTCACAACAACGCACCTGGGAAACCATAAATATCTGTGAAAAATCTCCCCATAAATCCACGGGAAGGGGAATTTACGGCGCTTTCTTTGGAGATTTCTCCGGGTGTTCCCTATTAAGCCATTGTGCTTGTTTGCATAAGTATTCCTCAGACAGTAAAGTCTTCTCTGCCATCAGTTATCGGCTCTGCAAACAGGAGCAGCACCAGGCATGGGACGTACAAACACCCAGCTGTAAAGATGAGGGACTGGCTCCTCACCTTGTGAAGAAATAAAGGGTATTAATTGCTTAGTGCAACCACGGCACACACCCAGCAAGAAGAGGATGAACTGGCAGCCCTGACATGTACAGAACAACTGAGAGAAGGGAAACGAGCCAAAAAACTCTCGGTGTGCTCTCAGGGTATGCCACACAATGGCAAAGCCATGGAAAAAAATGGGGATTTTTCACATCAGTGGGGAAAAAAGTATCAAGTGGAAAAGAAATACACAAGTGCTGGAATCAGCCCCAGGTACCCAGAGAAATTGCTGTAATACATTGTCAAGCCACATACCAAGGCCACTACAGAAATTAGGGAAGAAAATGCCTTGGCTGATGTAGCAGCACTGAATACACTTGTTAGTGATAATACATCAGTTACCAGGCTGGGTAGAAGCCTTTCCAACATGAAAGGTTGACACAGGGCCTTATTAAAGAAGGTAATACTCAGTTAAGACACCTACTGGTCTCATCTGATGAATGGTTGACACAATACATCATATATATGCAGCAGGGGGTTGAAAATAACAGAATATGCTCAATGGTATCAGCCCACACCTCTGGAAATGCAGGTCCATGATACACAACCTGGAGATGACATTTTAATTAACATGTTCTCATGAAAATACAAACTGGAACCTAAGTGGGAAGCACCATCTACCATCGTACTATGTTCCTATTTTGCTGTTAAAAGTTTAGAAAAAGAAAGATGGATACACCTTTCTGCCATCAAGCAGGTGGTAACTAGCCAGCCAGCTGACAAATGACTGACTCCTGGAAAAACTCTCACATCAGCTAAGAAAGAATGGGACATCTCACTACTCTTGGTATTATTGACTCTGTTACTGCTACAGCACAGCGAAGGATAAAAATGACGGATGATCCGGATTAGTGGAAAGTTAACAAACCCAAAGGGAAGATAGTTTTCCTAGATTATATAGGAACAAGGTTCCCAATTCCTGAAACACCTGACAGGAAGGCTCTTGCTTTCTGGTGTCCTTCAGAAAAGGTTTATAATTTATAATTTAGCCTGGGCAGAGGTAAGCAGAAAGACAGGTCTCATCGCCTTAATAATACCAGCTGCTGCTCAAGACTTAAATAGCAGTTGTTGCATGATGACAGATAATAGTTTAAGAAGTAATAGTATACAATTAACATCACTCGTGAAGTGTTGACCCAGGACTGATTACCCTTTCTCTGCTCATCCCCCTTCAAAGCAAACAAAGAGGGATGCAACTGGTATTACAGGGACATTGGGAGTCCTAAACGGTATAGATGTTGAAGTGCTCCTGAATAAACTAAGTGCAACAACAAGCGATTTAAGCAAATTAGAACACCCATTGTGATCCTCTCTATTAGCACTGGGGACTAATCAATGGCTCTTATCTGATATATTGCCTCTGTGGGAGAAAATTAATGAGAGAGACCACCAGCTGATTGTAGAGGCACTTGCAATGGTCCAGGGCAATCTTTCACCAGCTCTTAGATGTATCCACACTCAACTGTGGATGCAGCAATTATGAGGGTAGGCAAAGAAGGCATTTTAGCCACAGAGGTTTGAAAAGCAGCTTGGGACAGCACAACTAAAAGACAATTTCAGTCCTGGTGGTATTAGGCCAATTATGACCCCACTAACAATAAGGTCACCGTTTCTGTCTTAATAATATAATGCTTCAGTATAGCACATAGGCAATGGTTGCACTAAATCACAATACAATCATCCTCTTTCCCACAGAACATAAAGTATGGATACCACAAAGTGGACACATGGCAAACAGTCCATAGGAACAACAAGGATTCAACTGTAGAAGTAACACCATTAAACCTCAAGACATGTCTTGACACTGAGCAAAATGTTTGTCATTTTGAAACACGTGCCGATGCAATCCCTGCAACTGCACTTACATATATTGGAAAAGGGTATGGTTTTTTAAGGACCCTTTGTGGTTTTATATTAGTAGGTGATATTATTGTAGATACAAGTTATCATTCGAATATTTGCCTTCGTAACTTCAGTGGAATTACAGGGTATGATTTTAATTATACAGCTCCTGTTACGTCCCACCAGTTGTTACAGTCTAATTATACACTAGTTAAAGACTTGTTACCTTCTTCAACTGGAATTAATCTTAATGCTAGTAAGGAAATTATCACAACATGATGACTTACCTCAAGTATTAAAACATGTATGAATTGATGGGAAAAAACTATAATCACTGTCCACTATAATGTGGATGGAATGCGGTGTGTGTTCAAAAGAGGAAAAAGAGATGGTGGGAAACTCTCCTGGGGTGGTCACCTACAGCCACAGGAATTTATAACCTCCTGCTCCACCCAGTGGTAATCGTACTAGCTTTGAGTCTATTAAGTCTGATGCTGGTGATCATTCTGTATATAAGATTATAGAAGCTGATCATGCTTTTTGAAGGGCTTTGCGAGCTTTGCTAAATGTATTAGCAGGGATGCTTAATAAAAACAAAGGGAGGGCTGCAAAGAAGTAAAGGACATTAATTGCTTAGTGTAACTTGCTTAGCATTAGTAGCTAAGATGTGCTGAAGCTTTAGGCCCCACTTTGAGCAGATTTTAGCCTGTACAGCTTCTGCAAGGCTGCCTGGGTTAATTGCCAGGAGAGCAGGTTGTATTTCAGCTATGACATTTCTCTGCATGTTTAACATATCCCTATCATGGCTCCAGTGTACTTCTGCATAGATGGGTGGGAGACAGGGGGAAATGAGTAACACGTTTCCTTCCAGCATGAAATTGTGAGAGTGGTCTCCACTGAGTGCAATTACTGTGTATATGACTTCTGTAGTCTGGCTAATACTGCTAGGTATACTGGAGATTAAGGGATTTGGGGCTGTAAAGTCCATTTCATCCATCCAGGCCTGAGCAAGGGAATGAGAGCAGGGAAAAAGACTTGCAGAAACCGCTGGACCAAGCAGGCTCTGGCCTGCCAGTGACCATCCCACCACATCCCCTTCCCGCTCTCAGACCTCTCCCAGGCAGCTCTGAGTTCTGTGTAGGGGACATGAAGGAGGGCAAATGCAGATGCCAGGGCCAGAGCACCTGCAGCCACATGCCCAGGGCTGACCCCTCACCAGTGGCTCCCAAACCCAGCATGCCCCATCAAGGATGCTCCTGACCCCATGCCAAGAACTGCTGTCCTGTTCTTGGACTGCTGAGCCCTCCCCAGGGTGGCACATTGAGGACACAGGGGACACAGGGGAGGATTTAAGCAGTCATGGTGCTGCTTCTGAGAGTGCTCAGGAGAAGAGAGCTCATAACAACACTGGAGCATTTCTGCTTTGGCCAAGGCAATGGCCTCTCTCTGCCCCATGGAAAAGGAAGTTGCAGTGCTTCCCATGGGGTTGGACTGTGCTGCCAGTCCCCAGCCCTGCTGCACCTTGGCTCCTCATCAGAGACTTTGGGGGTGCAGGCTGTGCTCATGGGAGGAATACCCTGCCCCAGTGCTAGAAGCTAAGGAAGCCTCAAAAACAACTCTCCTACAGAGCCAGCATCCTGGCCAGCTCAGAGCCGGCAGAGGCCAAGCCCTGCCACCACTCCTGCCCGGAGGGGAAGCCATGGCAATCCCCCTCCAGCTCCCCCAAGCCAACAGAATATGAAGCAGAGCAAACACTGGGTTGTTGTGAGGACATTGAGGAGTGAAGCAGAGCAAGGAGATGGCTTTGAGCAGTAAAAGCTGCCCTTACGTTACGAGCTCAGCCACAGCCTTATGCATCCCCAAGCAGCAGAGGAGCCATCTCCACTTTGATCTGAGTTTGATTTAAAATGAAGCATCTCCCTCAGCATCACCCACGGGGCAACAGTGAAGCAACCTCATTTTCCTCTGCTTTATCCCTTTTGCCACCTGCTGTGTGCCCAAGGTCCCAGGGCTACAAACTCTGGCTGCCTGCGCTGCCTGGCTACGATGTTCTGGGGCACAGCCCTCAGCTGTGGGGGCATCCTCCTCCCTCCCTGCTCTGGGGTGGGAAGGAGCCAGCACAGAGCCAGGGAAATGAGAACTTGCTGGGGCATAATGCCAATTCCACGCCCATTAACTTCCCACCAATCCTCCGCTCCACGGCCTTATCTTCCTCTGCCAAGTGCCCTTGCTCCCCCTTCTTCTCCTCCTCCCAGGCTCATGGTCTTTTTGGATGTGGAGACAAACTGTGTAGGTACCCTTGGCTGTGCTTGGGAGCCCTTCAATGGCAGTATCTGCAGTAAGGTCTGATAGGAGACATCCCTGACACCCCCTGGTGACACCCCCTGGTAACACCCCCTGGTGACACCCCCTGGTGACGCCCCTGACACCCCAGGCACCCACAGGCGACGATGGGCTTGTCCCACACAGCACAGCTCATGGCCAAATGCTATCCTGCTCCTGCAGATTGAATATCAAACTCCAAACATTAACTTTTACCCCATAATATACCCAGTACCAACCCACATTGCAGGAGATACCCCAAAGCCAGCACCACATCTGGATGTGGATGGTTGTTTAAACACCCCACACGGTCCTGTGCATACGGGATAGATTTACTGTCACTTCTTGTAAAATTAAGAAGGGATAAAACCAAACAGCTGAGCAGCAATGTCTGCTGGCCTGGGGGAGGAGCAACCCCAGCACAGCTCAAGGGCTTTGCCTACAAAGAGAGCTCTGGAATAAACACAGCACAGCTCACCATGAGGCATCTCTGCTTGCAGCTCCTGCCCCAAGAGTGGATTTGACCTGGGAGCCCTCCTGACCCGCGGCAGCCCAGCAGAGCTCGTTTGCATCGGCACTTTCTGCTTTTTTTTTCCACTGGTCCTTCACTGCAGGGCAGGAGAGACAGGAGGGGCAGGAGGGACGGGAGGGGCAGGAGGGACAGGAGAGGCAGGAGGGGGAGGAGAGGCAGGAGGGGCAGGAGGGGCAGGAGAGACAGGA
>WEKY01050500.1:158462-174317 GCA_013390045.1 Picathartes gymnocephalus
GGGACAGGAGAGACAGGAGAGGCAGGAGGGGCAGGAGGGACAGGAGGGGCAGGCAGCTCCCCTGGGAGTTCCAGTGAAGTTCCTCAGACCAAGAACGGGTGAAAAGCACTGACAGCGGAGCTCAGCCTGGCTGCCAAGGCTCTCACTGCACTGCTGGCCATGCAGGAATTCAGGGGCAGCACAGAGCCAAGAGCAGCCCTGCCACTGCCCAGAAACAGCTTCGGATCCCTCCGTGCCCCTGGGTCCCCCTGACCCGAGCTCTCTGCTCCCCACCTGGCTCTCCTGGCAGCTACATCCACGGGCTCACGGCACTGGCTTTGCAGAGGAGGAAGTTCACCTTTTCAGCAAAGAGCCCATGTTTTACGCAACAAACGGAACTCAGCCCGAGCCTTAATATTCCACCAAAAACTGCTTGCACAGGAAGTTGGTGTACAGTGCGTTCCATCAAGAGGCACAGCTTCCTATGTGAGGAAGGGCTTTGGAATACAGAGCATTCCTCAAGGCAGCAGGAAAGTGCTGGACCAGAGTTAGTGGCTGGAGGCTGGAATCTAGGCAAACCTGGACTAATATAAGGCTCAAGTGCTGGACAGTCAGGAGGAATATTGCAGCAGCTGAGTTAGGAAGAAGAGGAATACTCAGCCTTCAGCTATGGCAAGGGAAAGAAAGGCTGTTTCTCCAAAGGAGGTGCCACAAGCAACATCCAAGAGTTACAAGTGGAATACAGCTATGGGGAGCTGGTTTCCACCAGTGCTGCAGAGCTGTGACACAGTGCTTGGGGATGGCCCGGCCCCCACGGTCTCAGGTCTGGCACCAGCCTTTGCTCCAGCCAGCAGCTCACATCCCTCTCCAGCCATGCTGAGCCTGTGGGGTGGCATGGGAGAGGAAATGCATTTCCAAGTCCATCTGACCTGCCCATGAGAGCTCACAGCATCCTTACATCATAACTCCTGCAGGATCTCCCAGCCCTTCCAATGAAGGGGGGAGGAAAATTCTCCTTCATTGTGGCTCCCACCTTTTATCTTTAAAAACCACAACAGGCAAGGTTAAAAAAAAAAAACAAAACATGACAAATAATCCAAGGAGAAGAATACAACAGCCTTTGAAACCCCATCCTACAGTTGAGAGAGAGGGATGGAGGCAAGGCAAGAAAGCCAGTGTAAAACCTCATTACCATCAGAAATCCTCTCTCCCTGCCCTTACCTCCCCACTCATTTCCATATCACAGGGGACACAATACCTTTCTTCTCTTGAAAAACATCCCATTTTTGCAGAGACCTGCTGTCCCCACCCCCAGCACTGGCTTACGAAGCTGGGGAACAAAAGCTGGGCTCACACCTGCCCTGGCAGGCAATGCCCGTGTGTGAATCTCCAGGCCCTTATCAGCCTGTCCTGAGCAGTTTTCACCATTGTTATTATTAGTCTAATTTATCTTTTTTTTCCCTTTAGTTTCAAGATCCTTTAGTCAGTCAAATTATACTCAGAGTAGCAGAAGTGGCAGAAAATAAAGCATTATAAGGGTTTCAGGAAGTTATTTTCACCTCAAGGAGCATGTAAGAAAAGGTTGCCAAGTCTTTATTCTGCTCTTATGGAATAATCTGTAGGTTCCCAGCTGATAGGGGGAAAAAATTAAAAGCATCAGAAGAAATTGCAGGAAGAAGTAAAACTGAGGCCTCTGCATAAATTGAAGTGATGTGCAGCTTGGCTGACAGCTGAAAGCACTGGAGGGCACAATGTCAGCGCCAGGAAGGAAAGGGGCGGCCACAGGGTCCGGGCAGGGCCGGGCAGAGGGTGCTGGGTGCAGGGCAGGAGGGTCACTGAGCCCCCTCCCGCTGGTCTTTCCTCCTGCTAAGTGGACCTGTCACATCTTTCCAGCCCAGAGCATCACTAACAGAGCAGGCAGAGGAGGGAGGGGAAGCAAAGCAGCTCGGACATGGGTCAGCATCCCCTGTCCTGCCCCGGCTCGCTGGATTTGTCCTGCTCCTGTCTGCCTGCTCCAAAAGTCAGGCACGGCAAAATTCTTCTGCCAAGACTTCAGGCCCTCACACTTACACGTGCAGTGCAGGGCCCTGGGAGCTCCCAGCATCCACCCAGCAAGAACCAAGTGCAGGGCTGGGAGAGGAGCCAGGGTGCCAAGGAATGGGCACAGGGAGATGCACAGAGGGGACAGAAGAGGTGGGACCATCAACTCCTCCCCGAGCCATCAGCCTGTGGGGATTGGAGATGGATGCAGGCAGTGCTGGACGGCCAAGAGAAGCAGGGACAGGCTGCAGGCCAGCATGAGGTAGCAGGGTCCTGCACAGCACAGAACAGGTGCACGAATGCCTTTGTGTGTGAGACAGCCTTTCCCCCCACGGCTCTGCGCCGAGCAAGGGAATGGGATCCCCCTGCTCACAGCCAGGGTGGGGGGCTCCGAGGCAGCCCCCTCCCGGTGTGGCAGGGCAGCCAGCCCGGTGCCTCTCCAGCTGGCCCACGTGGTGCCGAGGCAGTGCTGTCACCGGTGATTGATGGCACGGTTCGGGAGGAAATAAATTCCCAGGCTTTTGCAGGAGGTGAACTGGGGGGTGTATCCGTCTTAAAGATGCTTAATGAATGTGCCACAGCCCGTGGAGTGGCAGCAGATACATCTCTGCAGCCAGCACTCCCCACGCTGTTCCTTGAGAGGTTCAGGCACAATTTCACAGCTTCTTATTGATTTTATTGTGTTTCCCAGGCCCTGGCAGTGTCCAGATTGCCCCAGTCCAACAAGAGCCCCATAGTCACAGAGGGGACCTGCACTTGATTTTCCCATCCTGCTCCTCAACCCTGGCGACAAAACCTGGTTGTTTGGCCAGAAAAGATGGGAGTTTTAGGTTCACACGGGCTTCAGCTGCAAGACAGAGGATGATGCAGGATACCTGGTGAGCACTGGTACAGCGCTGGGGCAAACGCTGCTGCCACCCACCCACACTGCCCCAGCACCAGGCTCTGGGCTGCACCTTTGGAACTCAAAGCAAAATAAGGACCTTTCCAAAGACACCCTGGCAAGATGGACTTTGGAAAGTCCTAGCTTAGCACGCCTTAATTTTCAAGGCAAGAAAAATGGCAATCAGCATTTCTGGCATGTGAGTTGGCTTTGTTTTTCCCTTTTCCCCTTAGGGGGAAAAAAAAAAAAACGGGAAAAAGAAAGAAAAGCAGCAAAAAACCAGCAGAGACCCAGCTGACCTTTCCGGCTAAGAGACCTTGTCTGAATCACTGGATGGTAACAATGAATGAAATGCCAGTGCTCTGCATTATAAATACCAGCTTCCTCTTGGGGTGAAATGCCATCTTCCGAACATGGAAAAGCTGCAGAGAAAATGTCACCCTCGCCAAGGTGTGAAATGCCAGCCTGCTCCAAGATCCGGGGCTCACCCACGGGGAGATGGGCAGGCTAATGCCTGCTGCTGGATCTCCAAATTCCTCCTGTCCAGGGCCTTCTCCAAAGCTCCATGTCATGAAGGGGACAAGACTTCAGTGTGGGACAGCCAGAGCATCAACCCTCCAGCAACACCTCCAGCATCTCAGCAGTGAGCTACTCAGAGAAGCTTCCCTGACGATTTGGGTTATTCCCCTTGTCCAGTGGCTCTGAGTCAGAGGGCCAGCAAGACAAACAAATCACATTTCAAGAGTGGTTGGACAAGCCAAAACAGTTATTTCCACTTTTACCAGTGAGATGAAAAAACAATTGAGCATAAGGAGGTTTTGCCATCTAAAAAAGTTTATCATAACCCCAATTCCTAGTTCCCAGCAAAAGCTGTTGTTGCTGAGTTTAATCCTATTTATTAAACACGGGAAATCATCCAACATACTGTCCTTGTGTGAAAAAATGCTTCCTGTGAAGCTGGTGATATTTGCAGCATCTCCCCTACCCTTCCCAGGGCCAAGTTTGGCTTAATCAAAGCCACGTTTTCCAGAAGATCATCCTCCCTTTTCCCCCCATTTGGCATCCTCCTACCCCAGTTTCCCAGTGCCAAAGCCCCAGTAGCAAACCTGTGCCAGGGCAACACAGCAGGAGGGACAACTTGGACCATCTCTGGGACTGTAGGGCTGCAGAAGTGTAACCAAGCCTTCTTACCTGATAAAATTACGTTGAGAAGTGAATGAAGTTGCTTTTTGTCTTCTGGGAACCGGAGCTGTTCTTTCCCCACACCCACACCTTCTTTTTTTTTTTTTTTTCCCTAAATGTGTGAAATAATTTTACCACTCTTTTTTTTTCCTTTCAGTTATTCCTCCTCCCCTCAGATCTCGCCCTTCCTGGCATTTGAAAATAGCTCATGAAAAGGAGGAGGAAGGAGGGGAATGAAAGGAAGTGTGTGGGGATGCAAGATGGAAGGGAAGGGAGAAATACTTGAAGACTGAAAATACATGTTTTTCAAAGCAAATCAGAATGGCTGATTGCTTTGACTCCAGAACCCATTCTGGGGAAGGGCTGCTAATCTGGGAAGTTTTCTAAGGCTCTCTGCATCCTCTCAGTTGTCAGGCAACACCTAGCAAGTGGCACAAGAGCACTGCCTGCACCTGCCTGTACCTCGTGTGCAGCAGCAGTCCCAGCTGGGCGTCGGAGCGCAGCCAGGAAACGTCACCTTCCAGGGACCCGGACACCATCCGTGGTCAGAGCTGACCGGGAACACTCTAAATGGGGTTTTTTTGACTTGTGCAACACTTGTGGCTGGAATTGAAACGGCTGGAAAAGCCTCCTCAGGTTGGATAACCAGCTGGCGGAGCAGCAGCTTGGCCCCAGGGGACCCAGGGTGAGGGGAAGGGTCTCAGCCACCTCTGGCCTCAGAGGGGCTGCAGGCTGAGGGCTGGAGGGTTTTTTTCTCCAGCCAGCACCAGGCTGATGCCCCAGATGGTCCCAGCTTGCTGGGCCAGCCATTAGTGCTGGAGCAGCTCCGGGGACGGGTTGGTGCCCGACCCCTCTCCCTGCTTGCCTTGTGGAAGATCTGCACAGGAAATGGTTTGAATGCATCAGCATCCATGTGCATCGAGTCCAGGGCTTTCCCCCAAGTGCTTCTCTGTCATGGATTTCATCCTTGACCCAGAGTGATGCTGCTCTCACAGGTCCCCAGGGAATCAGAATTCCAGTTGCTGCACAGCTTTCCTGCCAGGGAGAGGCAGTGGGGCAGCTGGCAGCCACAGCAGCATTGCACCCCGAATGCAAACCTCCTCCCAGCCTTGGCAGGGTGGGGCTGCCAGCACAGGGGGAGGGATGCTCCCTGCTCGGGGAGGCAGCCAGGGCAGCCTTTCCCTCCCACACCTCTTGTCTCCATTTGGTATCTCCTCTCTCCCTGCACAGCACCTTCCCCCTCCTTCTTGCTCCTGTCCTTTGGGCAGCAGTTCTGGGGCCAAAGGCATGCTTTCCAACTTTTTTCTTTAAAAAGTCCCTGAAACATAATTCATTGTGAGGCAACCGCCGCGTGTCTGTGTCTGACACGGAAGGAGCTCGGGGATTCCTGGGAAGGGTGGCACCAAGGGGAATCCGCAGCTGGATCAGCAGCAGCAGGAAGGCTGGCAGCCACAGGCACTGCCGGCATGGCTGCTGCTGGAGCCCCGGGGAGCCACCCCCGAGCAGCACAGCTCCGCAGGGATGCACGGATACGCTGCCAAGTGCAAAGGGTGCTCCCCATCCCAGGCAGGAGCATGATGAGCACTCCGCGCCCTGACAGCGGCAGAAGCCAAGAAGGGAACGAGGCCTCAGTCTGTGCCTCATTCTGTGCCGCAGCAGCACCGTGAGAGCCGGCCTGGCCTGGGCCTGCCCGAGGTGGCAGCACACTGAGCAGAGCCTGGCTGCTCTGCGTGCGTTCCGGCCAAGCTAGAGCACCCCCACGCCCCCCAAGAGTGAAGGCGGGGGGCTCTGCCACTGTGTGCAGCTCCCTCAGGACCTTGGAGGGGCTGAGTTGGGCAAAGCCCACAGGCAGTGCTGCCCCAGCCCACCGCAGCGTGCAGGAGCCCAGCGGGGGCACCCTGAGATGGCAGTGGGACACTGAACGTCGCTCCAGCTGAACTCCCGAGCCCAGCCATCCACCTCTTTCCTCAGGAGATGCAACCCTGCAACGCTCTCTCTTCCCACCCTCCCACAAGGACACTGATTTTTTTTCCAGCTGAGCTGAGGAGCGAACAAATCATCACCCACTGCAAGTAGGTGGGGTGGCAATGGCCAAGGAGAAGATGCTTTGTGTTTGGCCACGGTCCAGGGAGCCAAGTCAGCAAAGCCAGATGAGAGGCAGCGGAGCCACCTTTTCCAACGACAGCACCGTGACACACGGACCACTCCTGCTGCACACGTGTCCAAGGGCTCGGTGTGAACTTCATGCTAGCCCTGTTTCCAGCACCCAGGAGCGCTGCTTGCAAAGCTGATCAGCTTCTCAGGTGTCTTCATTAGCCTTAAAGCACTCTGCCCCTGGCCTCCTGCATCTCCACTGGAGGCCCTGGGCCACATCCTGCTCTCGTGTGCCACAGCGTAAATGTGTGTATCCACACCTGAAATCACGTTATGGATATTCCACTGGTGTCCAAACATGCTCTTGGAGGCTCAAAAGAGCACCACTCCTTTCACTTCCAAGGTGAGGACAAGCCCACAAGACCCCCAGCCCATCTTGTGGGTGCAGCCTGGGCCTGATGCAGCTCCTCCTCCACAGCCCCATCTTTTAGCTCCAGCAATCTGCAGGGATCCCTCCTCTCCTGAGCTCAACATGAGGCATTTCAGCTACTGAGCCTCAAAATCCGACGCAGCACCTTTTACCCACACATCCCTGCATGCAAGAGGCAAACACTGAAATACACCTTAATCCTGGCTCACAGAAGTGCCTCTTTCCAGAGCAGCAAATTATTTTATTACAGGAGAAGTCCAACCAAGGACCAGGCTGAAAGTCCTCACAAGCCTTGTGCAAATAACCACACATTAACAGCCAGGCAGGCACTGGAGCAGGGCAGAGCAATGTGAGCTTCAGGCAGGAATGCCAGCTCTGTCCAAGGCATGGCCAGCACTGGGCTTTCCATGTGTAATCCTGAGCCCCCCACCCTCCCTCCTGCTCCCCAGCACCTGCCAGAGGGGTCCCTTTATATTTCACTCTGCTCTGGGGCTGCTCACAGAGCTGTTCGTGGGGGCAGCTCTCTCTAGGCCAGCCCGGAGAGTCCACACTCCTCTGCACCAATGTGGGAGCATCAAAGGCCTCCACAGGTTTCAACACGGAGTCCCACAAGTGTTCTAGCTTGGCCAAACCAGATTTTTCCTGGGAAATAAAGTTTTGATGGATATTTTCCAGCCATCTCATCCATTTTCCTGCCTCTCAGCACTTGCAGTGCTTGGCTGCTCCCCAGGGGTCTGGACCAGACCTGGCACAAGCGTAAAGAAGCATCTACCCCAGCTAGGAGGAGACTGGCTGCAAAGCTGGCAGCTCAGCCTTACAAAGCTAGGCCAGACATGGGGTTTCCACACTCCATAGCTCCCAGCCCTGCCACATTCCTCACTCAGGATGGAGGATGGCAGGGAGGCACGACAGCCTCGGATGAACCCAGCTCTCCCACCGCCACTGGGCTTGCATGTGGGGCTGATTAGAGGGATTAAAATCCAGTTCAGCAGCGGGCAGCAGGAGGGATGTGCTGGCAAGGCCCAGGCTCACCAGCCTGTGGGATGCCATGGGAGACCTTGAAAGGAAAGAAAGATCTGAGCGGGCATCGCTGCCCAGCTCCCTCTCTAACAAGGGACAGGAACAACCCGCAGTTCACAGAGCTCCCAGATGAAAGCAGCTCCATCCCCAGGATCTTGTTATTATTTCACAGATGTTCCTCACATACCTTTTCTTTATCGTTATTTTTCTGAAGTCGCTCATTTACTCTAGATAAACGGGGCCTCTGTGGCTGCAGGCAGTGGGTGGCAGGAAAGCTAAGGCAGCTCTGGGGGCTGCCCATGGCACTGGCAGGGCCTGACAGTGCCCAAACACACAAACGCCACCCCTAGGGATGTTAAAATGTACCATCAGCAGGTATTTGGCAGCAAATACCCTGCACGGGACCTCAGCCACCTCCCCAGCCCCTTGTGCTCCTCGCCAGCAGGATGGGCTTTGCAATGGCTGGTTTCTCTGGGAACTGCTAGGGAATCCCAGCATGAAAAGCATTAGCAAAGCACAAACTGCTGTGACCCAGTCTTTACCTCTGCCTCCAGGCAGGATTGCCATAAGACAATCTGAAATGCGGGCTGAGGAGATCCTGCCTGGTCTGCCCCAAATCTGGCAGTAAAAAACAAAATCCCCCCTCCTTGAAAAGCTAGAGCTACTAAATGGCAGCCAGGCAAAGCTTTGTCTGTCTTGGCAAAGCAGCTCTGAGCAGGACAGCCTCAGCCAGGGCCACTGGGCAGAGGGACTGTGCAGGGGTGGGTTCTCCTCCTGCTCTAAGCTGGGCACGCAACCTGGCCCTTGGCCTCTCCCAACCCCTTAATGAGCTTCTGCAGGGTTAGCAGGGTGGCTGAGTGACAAGAGAAGACTGAAAGGGGGAAAGGGAAGGGATTAAAAATAGATTCCAGTTTTGTTTCAAATATTGTAAAATAAAAGGTCCTGCAGCAGAACCAAAAAGCATGCCCGCATCTCAGGCTGCGAGGCAGCTCAACAGCAGATGTATTTTTCATTAGAAGACTATTTAATATTGCAGGTTCCTGCTGAAGAGCTCCTTTCTCGGTTCTGGCTGACTGCCGGGGAGGTACTTCTTCCCCCTCCCTTGCCTGGAGGAGCAGGGATTTGTTTCCACAGCCCCGAGCAGCCCCTTTTGCACATCTTCCTGCCTCGACATCCCCAGGATCATCTCTGTCCCCCAGCAGCATCCCCAAGCACAAACCCAGCACGAGCAAGAGAGCCCTGCATCCAGCACACACCCCATGGATGATACCATCAACCTGGCAAGCAAAGGTAAATAAAAAAACAAATTATCAGGCATTTTTAAAAAAGCAAAATGAAGGGCAAGAGCGATGCCAACTGCACAAGCCCAAGGACTGGTGGTAAAGGGAATTCCTTTCCCCCTAATGAGAGACAACTACACTTTGTTAACTCAAACTTTCTCATTTATCACCTTTGCACTGCCTCTGTCTGCCTCATGGCTGTCAGGCCACGCTAATGTATGAAAAACAGTCATTTATCCCTCAACACCTCACTCAGTACAGGCACACTGTGCTGTGGGAATGGATTCACCCCACGCCCAGTTCAGCTCCCAGCACAATAAGGCTAATTTAGATGTTTAACCAAATCCTCCTTTCTCCTCTGGCCTCCTTTTCTTTTATTTTAGAGCCAGCAGGTGCTGGGCTCAGCAATTGGAAGCAACAAGCGGCTGCAGGCAGAACACTGAGTGAAAGCTTCTCCTCTCCCACCTGCTCCTCTGCCTGTGATGCTCCCCTCGGGTACCCGCCCTGGCTGCTGGCACCCTGAGGGGCTGCACTGGAGCACCTCGTCCTGTCTGTGGTATTTTCTGGGCTCTGAAAAGCAGCACAGGAGACACCCACGCATGGGGGCGTCTTAGCAGTGGGGGCTTGACCTCTCTTGGTCCCCCTCGAGTGGGCTTTGGTGTCCCCCTGTTTCCCAAACACAGAGTTGTACGCAGAGTGCTGGCTCTGCCTCCCACGCAGCTGTTGATTGTGCAGCAGGGCTCTGTTTGCTCGAGATTTGCAAGAGGGGAGGAGGGAGCAGCAGGCAGCTCTGCGAGGGGGTACGTGGCTAGATCCCGCCGTTTTTAAAAATTAAAGAAACTGCCATGAATTAATTCTTAATTAATTAACAGAGGTTTCAACACTGAGAGATGCAGAATGCAGAGGAGAAGGAAAAAGGCAAAACTCCCTGGCTGCTGGACACATTCCTTCCGGTAGAAGAGCTTTTTAGGAGGTTAAAAAATTCCCATTCAGATGATTTTGGAGGAGGCGTGCAGAGCTGGCCGGAGCCCTGGCAGTGCCACCCATGGGTGCAGCCCCTGTCCTGGTGGCTGCTGCTCCTCCAGCCCAGGCCAGCCCCCGCAGAGGGACACTGCCGGCGATCAAAGGAGCCGCCCACAAAAGTCCCCAGGGCTTGCCGGCTTGCTGGGAGAGGAAATATCAAACCTGTCTGGAAATCAAACAGCAGAGTCAGAACAGAGGGAAGAAAAGAAAAAAAAAAAACACCGGAAAGGAAACCTAAACTGACACCCTTTGTAATTGAAAACACCCAATGCGGAGAATCATCGGGCGGGGGACAACGCGATTTCTGCAGAGGAAATCCAAACGGACTCCGACCCCGGAGCAGCTTCCCCAGACACCGCCGGCCACCAGAGAGGGGCTGGCAGGAGGGCTGTCACTGCTCGCAGCTGCTGGGCTCTGGCGACAAGCTCTGAGCATGCAGATGCCGCTGTGTGTGTGGTTCAAATCCTGTTTGCTGGGGCCGGGAAGCTCCTGCCAGGAGGAGCGGAGCAGGCAGCCCGTGGGCTCCCCCACCACCAGCAGTGGCACGGCAAACACCGCCCTGGGGATAAAGAGCCTGCCCACTGGAAGAAATCTTCTGCAGGGGTACCAAAATCGCTCTGATGGAGCCCAAACCTCATGTTTCAGCCTCAAGATGCTGTCGCCTCTGCCACGCAGCTGGCAGCAAAGAGCATCGAGCCAGAGAGCCTTGAGGTTAGCCCAGAGGTTCCAGCAAACCAGCGAAGCACAGGGGAAAACCTGCCCAAAACCCCTGAGGATGCAGATTCCATGGCTCGCTAATACCTCATTTGAAGGTGTTATATTGTCTTGAACTTTAATGAAAGGCATGTAAAATAAATAAATAAATAAATAAATAAAAACAACAATAACAATAATAATAATATAGGTGTTCAAATTGAAAATGGGATGCCATTTCTCTGGTCATCGCTGCTGTGATGTCTTGCTGATCTCCAAGTGGAAGCCATACTTTGAAAATATTCATGTGTGCCAGGCACTCTGGAAGCAAGACCTCTGGCAATTTGCCACAAAAACCTATACAGGAACTGGAGATCACAATCAGAACAGGAACTGGAAATCACAGGCAACAGAATGTATTTGCAGTCCTACTGGGAAGGCCAAGGCAGGTAGAAACAGAAAGTGAGGAAGGAGGGGACAAGGAGGGATGCTCATGTTCCCTACCCCAGTCTGCCCAGTCTGGGGCAGGCACCTCCAGAGCAGAGCAATGTGGCATCCCTGGAGTGCACGGGCCACCAACAGGGACCTCACCAAGGCTTCTCAAGCCCACAAAGGAAAAGCACGTGAGCTTTTACACCTGACATGAGACACAGCAGGCAGCTGGAGGGTTTGCTGCTGGGCTGGACCCCAGCACAAGAAGGTGGCTGCAAGCGAGGTGACTCGCAGCCACCGTCCCCAAGCCACCCTTGCTGCTCCCACGGCTCCATCCCCACTCTCCCGGAGCCACCACCATGGCAGGGACAAGGATGGGAGAGGCTCTGCAGGCGGGCAGCCATGGGAGCTGGCTCTCACCCTCCCCACCCAGCTCCGTCCCAAGCAAGACAGTGGAATTAAGCGCAAGTTATAATTAAGACTGGATGTTTGAAGAGAAACATAATCTCCGTTCCGTGGGATTCGCCGGCACAACAGTAATTAACGTCTCATTAACATTCGCCTAATTAAGCAGTTTATGAAAGTGGATAGATTTGCATACTGCTCCACTTCAGCTTCAGTGCATCCAGTTACATCCAGGCACCAGAATTAACCCTTCCAGGGCATTTCCAACCAAATTCCCAGCCCTGCGAGGCTTCCCAGCCTCTCCCCGTGAGGACACAAGCTGCTGTCACTGCACAGTGCTGCCCAAAACCTGGTAAAACATCCCTCCATCACCTCTTTGCTAGCCAAACACCTCCTCTCTGTTACCTCTTTTCCAGACAAACCCATCCTAAGCCTCTCCAACTTTCTCCATTGGTTATCTGTTTTTAAATCCCTCAACTGGTTTCAATGCTTTCCCCTACATCCTCAACATATTCATAAGGAAGCAAAGATGATCTGTAAGAGTTTCTGAAGATAGGGAGAAATGTCTCCTAAAACATTTCATTCCCAAATGTTCTTTAATGTTTAAAAACAATGAATTCAAGATTAAAGAGATGCTCCGAATTCTGAACACCAGTTTAAAAGCAGGATGCAGCAGGAGCTTCCAAAAGGATTCTGCCACAGGGAATACGCTCCCTCTCTTTGAGAGTCCTCCTGTCATTGAGAGGAAAGGCAAACCAGCAAAAGCAGTGACAACACCCAGATGATGCCCTGTCCCTCTTGGGGACAGCAGGACACCATTCCCAGATGGATCCTGGAGCAGCCCATCAAGTAAGACACATCACACACGCCTCCCCTTAGCAATAAGTCACTTGAACTGCTGGACATAACATTTTCCACTGCTAATACTGGCTTTCTCTTCTGGTGTTGGATTAGTGAAGCTGCTGCATCCATCACACGCTTAAAAAGACCATGTGCAAACCCGCCTCCCCCCAGGGCATCTCCTGGGGGGGCGAAAAATGAGCTCTCTAGTTAGTAGTTAATGCTTGGAGACGAGATGCAACTTTCCAGCAAATACAGTGGGAAAGAAAAATTCATGACACAGCCTTTCATTGAAAATCAATAAAGCCAGACCTGCCTGTGATGTACACACTCAATTTATTCCTTGCTCAGCTCACTGCGTCTTCACCACCAGCCCTCTCAGACCAGCCAGGTCCTTGCCGGAGGACACAGTGCCCCTGCCCACCTCTGGGTCATGGCACTGGTGCCACCAGTGCCACCTTAGTGTGGGGCTGTCCCCTCCCTGAGCCTGGCAGTCCCAGGCCCCCAGCTGCAGCAAGCCATGCTCCTGTGGCCGTGATCCAGCCCCACAGCATCTCTGCCCACAAAGTGCCCAGGAGCGACAGCCCAGCTGTGTCCAGTGGCAAAGGCAATTCCAGAGTTTCCTTCCATCTCCCAACGGGTTCCTACAGCTACAGCAAAGTGCTGTGCCAGGGAAATGCTCTGGATTTGTACTTGGAACACCTCCGTCTTGAAAACACATCTTAATTTTCCCCTCTCCCCAGCAGCCAAGAAACCTTCCCGGAAGTGATGACGGAACAAATCATCCTCCTGAGCCAAGCTAGGACATCCTCCAGTCCTGCCTGAGCCCAATCCACAGGAACCCCATCACTCATCCTGTCTGTTCCCCCTTCCCCTCTGAGATCTGTGAGACACCCAAAATCCTTGCAGAATTAAGCCTTAGCCTCTACCTTTACCCATTTTTTCTTCCTCCCTAAATCTCCCTGACAATGCAGAAAACGGTCCCAGAAAGGGGGAGGGGGGGCTGTGTCCCTGATCTTTGCCCAGCCCCAGCTAGTGGGAGACCCCAAAATTCTGGGGAGATGGAGAAAGGGCTGCTCCTTTCTGATGCCGGGGTTGCATCCTACATCCCTCCTGCAGCCAGATCCTCACTGGAGACAGGAGAGCAGCTGAGGGATGCAGGCCGGGGAGATGCAGCATGCCATACCCTCCCTCCCGCTCTGCATCTCCCCTTGCGTGGATCCCACACTGCCACCCTCACCCAGAGCCACCTCGGCAGGGTGGCAGAGGCGCCCCGACACCGGGGTGAGGGGCTGATGCCAACCCAGCCCCACAGCGGCTGCCTTGGTGCAGGGCTGGCTGTGCCAGGCTGTGAGCAGAGAGCAGAGGGGGATCTGGGGAGAGGGGGGTGTCCCGCTGTGCTGGGGGCTCTGCTGGGCTCTGCAGCACAGCCTGACCTACTTTCTGGGGCGGTACAGTCACACCAGCCGCAGCGGCGGCGCGGGGTTTCCTTTCTCCTCCACCACATACAGATGTCTCCTTACAAACTGGCCGTGGGATCACAGCGGGGTCCCCTCTGTGCCACCACCTGGAAGCACTGGCTGTCCCCTCCCTCACCTCCAGCCGGCCTTGCTTCCTTTGAATGAGTGCCCTCCTTTCCTTACCCTTTCCCAAAAAATTCACGGCACATCTCAGCCAAGAGGAGGATTTATTGATCGTCTTATCTGTGTCTAATCCCAGCCGGAGCGCCGCGATAAACGAAGCTGGCTAAATGAAATGCCTTGCTGCAAGGTCTCAGTGTCGAGAGCAGCTGGCTGCTAGCAGGGTGCAAAGTGGGGAGCAGCCCCCAGCGTCCCCAGACCCACCTGGGCAGGGAGGAGCAGCCCGTGATGGCAAAAGCCTTGAAAGAAGGGGTAATGGTGCTGTGAACGCCCATCCGAAGCTGAGGACAGGGGTGGGGCACAAACCAAACCCCAACTACTCCATCTAATCGATGGTAAGCAGTTTAAATGCTCTTCCACTGCCGTTCAGGGAGCCCTAATTCCAGGCATGACCTGAATCTCTTGAAAAAGAGAAGGCAGGGGAGGCTGGCAGGCAAGGAGTGGGGAAAGCCAGAAATGCCAGGGATGCTAATTTGTGCCTGTTTTCCTCTCTGCAGAACAGCATCTGGGAGAAAAAGCACCTGCTAGAGAGAAGGGATCCCCGTGGAGCAGAGATCCGGAGGCGCGTGCTCGCAGCAATCCCTGTTAGCCAGCCCGGACTGCAAACGCTTGACGCAAGAGCAGGATGACGGATGCTTCTGTCTTTGTGAGAGCAACCTGGGGTGCCGACGAGCACTGACAAACCAGCCCGCCCCAGCACGAGGAGGGAGCAGGGGAGCTCAGCCCAAATGCGGCGTGGCCGTATCCAGGTCAGCTGGTGAGCCTGCTGGGAAGCACGGGCTATAAAAAGCACGGACGAGATGCTGGGATCATCCCAGAGCAGCGAGGAACAGGTGAGGATGGCCCTGCCCTCTAAGTCAGCAGTGCCAGGGTGGTGGTGGGCTGTAGAGGATGGCACCAGCCACGCAGGACCACGGGCAAGCACCCTTCTCCCTGCGATTTGCAAAGTAATGATCCGTGAGACAGCACTGAATAAGAGTTACTGCTGGTTTTCCAGAGGGAGATGGGGTGTGGAGGAAGGGGGACTGAGGTTGCCAGCAATGCAGGGCTGGCAGATGGAGATGTGGTTTGGCATGCCCAGCCCTGATCGAGGAGGTGGAGGAGGAATTGCCATCCGCTGCATCCTTCTGTGCTTGGTACCAAGTGGCTGTGGTCCTTCAGCAGGGAGATGCCATGGGGACCACCAGCCTGGGACCCCACCCTGCAAGGAAGCACCAGCCTGGGATCCCACCCTGCAAGGAAGTACCAGCCTGGGATCCCATTCTGCAATGAAGCACCAGCCTGGGACCCCACCCTGCAAGGAAGTACCAGCCTGGGATCCCACCCTGCAATGAAGCACCAGCCTGGGACCCCACTCTGCAAGGAAGCACCAGCCTGGGACCCCACTCTGCAGATATCCTGGGTGCACTGGAATGGGGACAAATCCACTGACCAGACAAGCCTGTCACCTCAGCCTGTTCCTGAACAAGGCACATGCATGTGGCCAAGAGCTTTCCTCTAGCTCAGCATGGCCCCAGATCCCCTACAGACAGTGGACAGAAGCAGGGCTGGGTACATCTCAAGCTGTTCCCACCCTCTCTGCCACCCAGTGTCATGACATCCCCTCTGCTCTCCCAAGGAGAATCACAAATCTGCCTGCAATCCCTCCTTGAAGGCCTGAGCTTCGCCAGACCCTCTGCCAAGCACCACGCACCAAAGGGTTAATGGCTGATGAGGGGGAAAGGCTGCGATGGATGTTCCCCGCTCCCCACCCCGTGTCCCCCTACAACAGGGCCTGTACGGGCAGCAGTCACTGCAGCCCTGCCCCCCAGCCCCAATTTTGGTAGAGCCTGGCGGGGCACGCAGGGAGCTGTCAGGCCCTATCATGACTCACACAATCATTTCTCCCTTCAAGCCAGGAAAAAAAAAAAAAAA
>WEKY01050500.1:174342-204720 GCA_013390045.1 Picathartes gymnocephalus
AAAGACATAATAAAAAAAAAAAGAATCAGGCAAACGTTTGAAAAACTGGAGATAAACAGAGGAGAGAGGAGGTGGAAGCAGCTAATGAGGACCCTGGCCCCGATGAGAGGTGCGAGGCGAGCACAGATGCTCCTTGGCCAGCAGCGATCCCGCCCGTCGGGCACAAGGAGCACCCGAGGGACAGCACTTCCCGGCACAGCCCTGGCGGGGACCCGCAGGCAGCTCCGGGAGCCGTCCCCAGGGCGGTGGAGCAGCTGGCCCCGGGGCCAGGACCCCCAGGCAGCCCTCGGGCAGTGTCTGCACAGCCACACAGCACAGGGATAGCCTGGCCCACAGGAAACCTCACCGAGCTGCAGTGAGCACACTGGGGGCTCTCCCAGATTTATTTTTCTCCCCATGCTCTACGAACCACCCATGAGCTTATAAATGCTCGGTCAGGAGGAAGCCAGAACCCCAAGCCTGTTCCCATGGAGACCCCCAGCTTCCCTACGACTTAGCCACACCCTGCCCTAGGGACTGAAAAAGGAGAAAAGCCAAAAAATCTTGATTCTTATAGCTAAAACCAGATATGTCACCTCAGTAACAAATTGGTCTGCCTGCCTGGCAGAAATTGCTCCATTAAAATATATATCCATATTATTCTTTTTGAGTTGCCTTTCCCAAATCTGTTCAAGAATGGGGAAGTTTTCAAGTCCCCGTGGACAGCAAGTCTTTCTGCTCCCTTCTCAGCACCTAGCAAGGTAATTATCTGCCAGGAGCCCCAGGCTGTGCCACGACTGGTTACACTGCTAATTAGCAGAAACAAGCCAGTCCCACGGGGCACCCCAGGTCCATCCCCATCCCTCTCTGCCTTCCTCCTCCTCCTCCTCCCCCGGGGGGCACAGCAGAGCATCTTGTGTTCAGCACCGGGAGGGCCTTGTAGTCCTCCCCTGGATGCCAGAGGTGCAAAGGTATTCCTGCCCACCCAAGGGAGGAGGGATGGAAGGACCCGAGAAATACCCATTGCCAAGAGGATGCTCCTTGCCATGAGGCTACCAGGCAGATGAAGACACCCACTACTTCTGCTGGTACGAAGAGATTTACAAAGTGCGTGTTTCAGCCTCTTCTGGAGGGATACTTAGGAAGTGGAGGTTTCCCAAGAAGTCTTCTCTTCCCAAAATGAAAGCAAAAAAAGCTCTGATCTTGGAGTCATTTAAATCTCCCCACTTAGACTTCCCTAGTTTTCGCTCCTCACAAGTTACCCTGTCTCCTCACCAGGCAAAAGTCACATTTAAATAAGCCATCAACTTTGCCAGGAGAAGGGCAGAGCGTGAACTGCCCGCTGCCAGAGTGTCTGCCGAGCGGGACGGGAGGCAGGAGCGGCCCGGGAGGCAGGAGCGGCCCGGGAGGCAGGCACGGGAGGCAGGCACGGGAGGCAGGAGCGGCACGGGAGGCAGGAGCGGCCTGGGAGGCAGGCACGGGAGGCAGGAACGGCACGGGAGGCAGGCACGGGAGGCAGGAGCGGCACGGGAGGCAGGAGCGGCACGGGAGGCAGGAGCGGCACGGGAGGCAGGCACGGGGAGCGCTGGGAAGATGCCCCTGGCGCACGTGATGCGTCGGGAGGAGCATCCCCCGGTGCCTGGCCCAGCGAGATGGGAGGGAGCCGTCAGAGCCCAGCCACCCTACCAGGATGGCTTCAGGCTGCCAGGATGCCACGCCATCGTCCTCCTCGCCAGCAGCGCCAACGGGAGCTCAAGGGAACGTGCGGATGGGCGCGCTCCCCACCCTTGGATCGCGGAGCGCACACCGGATCGCTGACCTGAGGAATGCGGACGGCAGCTTGGGGTCTCCAGATTTACACCCTTCCCTTCCTGATGCTTCAGTGCAAGACGTCCGAGGCCCCACGCCACCAGGAGCAGGGACCTTGGATCCCAAAGGAGCAGCAACAGCAAGAACTGGGGCTGTTCTCAGCATGGAAGATGGTCACCCGGCACCGAAACCTCCCAACCTTCACAGCCTGAAGCTACTTATCCAAAGCTATACCAGGACTCAGAAAGGAACTCCAGATCATCACTCCAGGGGATCCAAGACTCTGCTGGACCATACACACAGGTTGTCCTTCACCTCCCAGAGGTTCCCGGCTCGGGCTGGATATCCCACCCTGCCCCAGGGAGCCCCGGGAAGGGCTGGAATAGCCCTCAGCCAACCGGGGCAAGCCCGGAGCTTGTATGTTCCCAACGTCAATCCCTGCCCACTGCCTGCTTGTTTCAGCTTCCCCAGGAGATGCAGAAGGGGATGAGGCTGGTCCTGCATACCAGGGCTGCCCCACAGAAAGAAATCAGTGGGGCATCTCCTGCTGTTAATGGGCAGGACCCCAGGCAGCCCCTGGAAACACCAAAGGTGGGATGAGCACGGGGCTCGTTCCCATCACCGTAAGGAAGACAGGACTACCCCCCCACTAACCCCCCTCTTACTGCAAGGCTCTGGGGCCCCCACATGTGTGGAGCTCCTCAAAGGCTGCACCACCACAGAGGGACAGGAGGAACAGGCACTCCGCCGGGCGCCGTTCCTGGGTAACTCAGGCTCCTCTTCCCAACTCCCCCCACTCAACCAAGAGCGAGACCAGCTTGCAAGCCAGCGCCCACTGCTCCGCGCTCACCTGTGCTCTGCCCCTCCGGAGAGCGGCTTGGAGCTGCTCAGCCTTTGCAACAAACTCCCTTCCGCAGCAAGACATCAGCCTTTGGGTGCTGCCTGCCCCTTCCACGCGCTGGCTGCTCTGCCTGCCTTGGGGATTTTTTTCCTTTTTTCCCTTCCACCCCGTAGCGTTTTGAACGTGCAGATGCCCCAGCTTCTTAAAATTCAGCCTGGGGGCGTGGGAAGTGTTTTGGAACATGCCCAAGCTGTCTGCTCCGTGCGTGCGCGCTGCTAAAAACGATCCACCTACTGCCCCCATCTCCCGCACCGCTTGTCAGCGCCGCCGTGCCTTTCCAAAGATAAGCGAGCTTCCACACGCAGCCCGGGAGCAAAGGCCTGGGAGCAATCCCCCCGGGGCAGGGCGGGAACCTCTCAGGCACCAGGAGAACTTTCCGTGCAGCAGCGGACGAGGAGCAGGGTGCCAGGTCGAGTGGGAGGTGTCCCTGCCCATGGCAGGGGGGTGAAATGAGATGATCTTTGATCAGCACAAACCATCCCATGATTCCATGATGGACAGCCTTGGGAGCAAGGCCCCTGAGCCAGCACCACCTCCATCCCCTCTGCATCACAGTGAGAATGGAGCGCCACTGCTGGCACAGGGACAACACATTTAAAACACCAATTTACTTGCTCTTGAAGGATGCAGCAGCAGGGGAACACAGCCCCCCTCGTTACCGTGGGGGTCAATGTCATGGGCTGCACTATGAACACGTGTTCAGGACACCCAGCTCGGCAGCCCCGCCCGACAGCTGAGCATCTGCGTGGTGGCACGGTCCTAGGGAGTGCAACACATCTCCTCCCCAGCAATTCTCAAGGGCTCCACCACCAAACAATCGAGCCACAGAAATCTGACAAATTAACCTGTAAAACACTGCTGGCAAAGCCCAGCTTGTCGCAGACACCAGCAGGCAGCTCTCAGTGGGGCAGCCACACAAGGTAACGGAGCAAGGCCAACACGCACACCAAATTCAGAGCCTGGCTCTGGCCACCACCATGTTTGGAAAAAAAATGGTATGGGAACCACTGAGGTTGGGATTTAGTCAGGAGAGATGGGCTGAGCCCTCCTGCCACATGCTCAGTGTACAATGAAGACTCTAGTTCCTCAGGAGAAAAAGACAGCAGGGCCCAACAGCCTGGCTCTGGATTCAAAGACAAGCTGCTCAAAATCAGTGACAAGGTTGCTTTTTCTTTTGCTTTTAAATCCCTCTGGCAATCTGGCCGTCAAGTGCTCATCAGTCCATTCAGGGCCATCTCCCCCCACCACATCACTGCTCTGCAAATTTGAGTGAAATTGATATTTTCCTATCAGAAACATGAAATTTCAAACACACAGAACATTGGATTTGAAAGCTGACTTTTGTTGGGAAGGTGCCTGTCTCTTTGTTCACAAAAGGGCTCATTTTTCCTGGAAAAGGGCCCAGATTTTGAGTGAAAGATCAATAACATGCAGAAAACGGGGCCTTTTATTTAATTTTGCCATGATACCAGAAATAAAAGAAAGAATCCAATGCTGAGGCTGAATGACTTCAAAATATTTTGCATTTGTTTACCCCAGTGCGACACTGGAGCATCTATTCAGAGGCACTCAGTGGGAAGGATGCAGCCTTTGGGGCTCCCCTAGAGCATCCCTTTATCACCTGCTGGTACCCCACTGGGGACAGCATCCCTGGCACCACTCCAGTCCTTTTCTGGGGGTATTATTAGGGCTTTAATTGCAGCTTCCCCTGCCCTGCCTTGTCCAAGGAGCTCTCCCACCAAAATGTTCAAGGATGACCTTCTGCCTACACTAATTATGAGGAAGGGTGAATCAAACTTAAATTGCAATTACAGCCAGGGTGGAAGGAAGAAAGGAAAAAAAAACCGAAAAACCTACACCATGATAAGACACAGCATTGAAGATGCCATGCAACAGTCATGACATGCTGCATCCTCCCCATCCATATGGGGGAAAACTAACACTTTGGCAAATTTATGAGGATGTGCGAAAGTGATTATATTCCTGAAAATATCTCAAGTGGAACGGCCTACCTGGCATATTTTCTTAGTCATGAAACACGCTCCCTCCACCGACTGTAGTTTGTGGCTTTCCATCTGCTTAAATACTTTAAATACCGAAACTTTCTTCTTTTTCTTTTTTTTTTTTTTCTCCTGAGCTGAAATAGCACGCCAGCAGCAGAGTGCTGACTCAGGGGCGAGGGACGAGGCCATGCTCATCACCAGCAAAGGGATGCAGAAGATGCCACGCCACAAGGGCAGGAGGGCAGAGGATTCACCACGTGGGTGGTAAGTCCTGCCCCTGGCTAAGAAATGCAAGAGGTCAGCCTGTGTTAGTTAATTAACTGAATTAATTGAATTAGTGTCCAGCAAGGGAGCACCAAGAGCAAATCAAAAGAATATTATTTTGGGTCAAGTGTGGACGTGAAAGTGAAAAGGTTAAAGGAAATAAATGGCACTGGTGGGCCATTTTAATTTCATATGGCCAGGAAAAATAGGCAAAAATAGTTGTAAAGGTTACAGGTCACTGCTGCCAAGCCCAGATTTTAGCAAGGTGGGGTTTAAGGGCACTTTTTCCAGGGCAGTCAGCACCCTGATCCCCCCAGTTCCTGCTTTCATGGGAAGTGATGCCCCTTTGGTCCTGGGAGAGCTGGGAAATAGGCTCCAAGGCATCAAGGGGATCTGGGGCTGCTTCTCTCCTGCCTTCTCCTGCTATTTAGTTAAAGAGTTTCTATTTTGAAGCCCTGGCTGGAGTTTCTGTGGCCACAGTAGTTGGAAGTGGGGTGGGCATGCACAGGGATGCAGCCAGAGCTCAGCACTGTGCAAAAAAAAACCCAGCCAGGAGTCCCAATGTCAAAAGAGATGGCCAAGGGGCAGCCACAGCAGCAGAGAAACGTCCCCCAAAACATTGAGGTGCACGCTCATTCCCACCAGGGAGGTGCCCTTAGATGTGCTGGAGGGTGGGCAGGCCCTGGCACAGGGTGCCCAGAGAAGCTGTGGCTGCCCCGGGATCCCTGGCAGTGCCCAAGGCCAGGCTGGACAGAGCTTGGAGCAGCCTGGGACAGTGGGAGGTGTCCCTGCCCATGGCAGGGGTGGCACTGGATGGGCTTTGAGGTCCCTTCCAACCCCAACTGATTCTATGATGCTGTTATTGTGTACCCTGGGAAAACTTGGAATATCAACACTATGATTTATCCACGAAGGGATCATTTTGAGTCATTGAAGCAGTTATCCACTTGTTGCATGAGGCAATGGCAATTGTGCCCCTCAAAGCAACAGTGAACAGCACTCAGGGTGTAACTACAGTGCAGCCTCTCTTTGCCTGATTATGGAGAATGATCAAAGGACGGCAGCATCTCGGCCCCATCGCCTCCTCCCCGGGGCATGCAGGCTGTGCAAGAGAAACCCCAGCCACAGATACACATAAACTGGAGCAGAGACCAGTGGAACATGATGAACGTTTTCCCAAATGGCAGTGCAAAGCTGAATATTAGGTGATTTGTGGCAGATTTCCTCGAGAGAAAATCTCTCCTACCATGGTGGTAAGGTTTTCACAGCTCATTTGACTTTTCATTTGCTGAACAGCTTTGTGCTGTTCTCCCTTGCAGGACGAGGCCTCATCATTTGTGTCTTCTAACAGCTGGGTTTTTTGGGGGTTTTTTTCTGCTAGGAGAAAATCATCTCTCCTCCTGCTCTCTGTGAGCCCAATTCTGCATTTCCAGCTGACATTCAAGGGTTTTGGAGTTACTCTCACTTTTCAGGGGGATAAATCACCTTGGAAGAGGGCAGGGATTTTTTTTTCAAGGTCCAATACCTGGAGAAGGAGTTTTTCCTTCCCAATGCAGATAGACCCTGAGAGAAATAGTCCCATGGGAAATAATCCAGTACAGAGAGGGTTTATTGCATCTTTTCACAGGCTCTTTCTTACTGACAATTGATGAGTTCATAGGTACCAATATCCATTAGAGGGTTTATTTTATTTCTTGTTAGAAAATAAAAAGGCAGAGTCTGAGAAGAGTAAAACCAGCCACAGAGACTGAAGACTGACAGGAGCTGCCTGGCAGACAGTGAGTGAAAATGCTCTGACAAGATGAAATGTTTTTTCTTTCATTGAAATCACTCCCTTTCCGAATGACTAATACACAGCTATCGCACCATGGATATTTCCAGAGTGATGAGATGTTTTTAAAATATCTCACTGTGCCTCAAAATATCTCACTCTGGCTCAATAGATCATCCAAAACACCACCCACGGAAATCATAAATAAATAGATACTACAGTGCTGTAAAAGAGCAGACTGGCCAGGGCCAGGGCAGCATCCTTCATCGGCGAGCTCCGGGAGGCCACGGAACCCCTCCCCTCGGCACGTGGCTCCCGCAGCCAGGCTTTGTGGAGACGGAGACACCGAGCCCTTGCAAACGGAGCTGGGCACCTCCTACTCTCCCAGCACCTCCACAAAGCTGTCCTGTGCAGCTTCTTGATGACACAGATCTCTCTTGGAATGAGCAAACTCGATGTAAGAGGTACAGTGGGCTCCACTCACCCGCCCACACTCAACAGCACAGCGGCCACCAAGAAGGCAGGTGACATTCTCTGGCCCATGGGCCACCCCTGGGAATCCACGTGCCCCCCTGGGGACCCCCACTGCCTACACAACAGCTTCAAACCTCAAGCTGCAGCAACCAGAACCACTCCATCCTACTCCTTGCCCCAGAACGCATCGCTCCCGTTGGGGAAGGGACACCCCCACGCCCTGGGACAGCTGGCGTTGGGTGACACTGGAGGGGGTGACTGCCAGCCCCGCAGCCTCCACATCCCCTCGCCCCAGGCTGCAGGGACCAGCCCAGCACAGCACCCACTGCAGAGGCAGGAAGCTCCTGCTCTCCTGACAAAGACTCCGAGGGATTGCAAGGACTGAACGGTTGCGAAGCCGCCCCCAGGCAGCTGATTTTTCACACATTTGGATGCACTTGCTCCAGGCTTGGAGAGGAAAAAAACCAGCAAAATGGCAAGAAGAAATCACGAAGCAGGGCTGACTTGGCCTTGCACGTGCTCCAACCATTCTGTGTGCGGAGAGGACTCGTGCCAGACCCCTGTGCCATTGTCCTCCCTGGAGGGAAGAGACCAGAGCACCGTCCCAGGCTTGGATCACGGTACAAGGACAACTCTGCTTGGTAGCACAGGCAAAACTCCCAGAGAGCTGGAATACAGACATCTTTTTGAAAGCTCCCTGGATCCTGGTGCACACAGCTTAGATCCAGCCCAAGGAGAGCTGTGACTCCCAGAACCTCATCCCAGCCCAGTCCCAGTTCACTCTGCAGGAGCTGAGTGTGCTTGTTCTCTTCCCTAGGAATCAGGCATCACTCCTTTTTTTGCTGATTTAAAGCAAAGAGAGCAAATCCTTTTGAGGAACTGAAAATGTGCTCCTTTGCTTTTCTCAGCAAGATAAAAAAAAATGGCTCAGATCACCCAGGCTGTGCTGTTCCTAAGTTGTTTCCTCTTTAGTGGCATTTACTGAAGTACATTTTGAAACTTAGGGAGATGAAGCAGCTTTTCAGGAGTCAGAATATATCCTTTGGAAACCACAGACAGTCTGATACTTGTCGTCTTCTTTTCAAAAGAGCTGAAGCTACTTGTCCAGCATAACAGGAGTTGGTGGATTCCCTAGATTCAAGGAAGGAAAACACTTTGCCACCAAAATTCAATCCTACTGCTGAGGTACATGGGGAACCCAGCAGCAATGGGCCATTGACACCCAACCTTCACAGAGCTCTGCCAGCCCCAGTCCTTCCTGTCAACCTCTGCTTGGTTTTTCCCTAAATTTCCCCTTCTTCCCACTGGGAACAGGCAGCACTGAGAGGCTGCAGAGAGATGACAGAGATGCTGCAAAGGCAGGAGGGAGAAAGACAAGGCCCTGCATTTCCAATGAAGATAGCTCCAACATCTGTCCTCAGCCACAAATGTATTCACCCGCACAGACACACTCATCAGATGAGGCTCTAAAATATTTACTGCCCAAATATCAATCCTCATAAAGCGAGGCAGCCATTTGGGCTCGGGGAGGGGGAAGGAGACGGGGCGGGTTGTCAATAATGTCATAACCACGGGCAATTTTATGTATCCCTGGAAATGGCCAAGGAACGCGCAGCTTGACAGATGTGCAAACGGGTAATGCAGGCTCCCTAGTTATGAGCATGAGGATGTCAAGAGGAATAGATGAGCAGTAATTCAAAGTATATTGGGCTTAGAGAAGTACGTGGGCATCGTAATGAATGCGGGACGGGCACTGCGGCGGAGGGAGGGCTGAGGGAGGATGAGGAGGAGTGGGATGCTGGCCGGAGAACGCAGCCCCTGTGGTGCTGGAGAGTGACTGAAGGGACAGGGGGCCAGGCTGGGCACTTGGTGGGCAGAGTCACGCTGCAACAGGGTGTTCCTGCACCGAGGGATGTGTCAGCCTGTGTGCTGCTGCCAGAGGCTGCACCAACCCCCAGGCTCCTTCTCCCTCTACACACACCTCTCCCAATTGTGCCACCTTTCCTTTCCCTCACTGCGAAACTCGAAGTTTTAGCCAAATACCTATATTTTTCACCGAGAAGAGTCAAAAAATACCTCACCAAGGAACCAAATTATGTTTCGAGTTGAGTCTCAGCTGAACTACAGCTTTTATTTTTTGCCTTCATCTCCAAACTAGAAAACAAACGCGACGCCGCAGCGAGGGCTGCCGCCACCCCCGGCACCGCCTGCGAGGCGCAGGCACCGCTCCCAGCTCTGACTGTGCCTCTCCCGGCATTTCCCCATCCCACCTCGGCGGGCTTTAAAAAGCAGCATCACACAGACGCGCTCCACGCCCCCGGCCGCACGCTGCCGCCCCAGAGCCACGAATCTCAGCCGCACGACGGCCACGGGGGCTGGCCGGCTTCCAGCCTGAGGGGCTGGAAAGAAAGGAAAACCAATTTAACTAGGGATGGGATGCTGGGACGCTCTTCTGCTCAGGTGTTTGGTTTTCCGGAGGAGTGGGGCAGCACGGTGCAAAGAGGACCATTAGCCGGTCTCAGCTGACCTCACTCGGCCAGCCCAGAACAGCACACGCGGACATCTCAGCTCCACTCATTTTTCCCAAAGATTCGCCTCCTTCAGCACTTCTGGCAGTGAAATTCCCACTCTCCCACGTCCTCCGATGCTCTCTGAAGGGACGCAGGCATTGGCTGCAGCGGTGGAGCCACGCACACCCTTCCTCCCTCTCAGCTCCTGCAGAGTTCATCGTTTTTCCGCACCCTGGTGCTTTCGCAGCTGGGGGGAATTACTCATGAAGGCAAGCAGGCACCCCACACATCAGCAATCACCATAAAGGTGGTTTTTTCCTGTGGAAAAATCCATGAATCACTGTAAAAGTCAGTCTGGCTCAAACCAAGCCACACTACTCACCATTGTTTATTAAAAAGAATTAATCACCGATCATTTTCCTGGCCCATTTTATGAAGTGTGACTTATCCCAACCATTCACTACGAAGTTGTTACAACATCCAGCTGCAAACATCCTCTGCGTGTGTTCTGGGAGCCTCCCCCACGGCTCACGGAGTGACACGCAGTTCTGTTAGGTCAAACGACCAACGACTGAAAAAGCTTGAATCTTAAAGGAATATTTCCCACAAGTCTCAGACGGCAGATTTTCACTCCTGAGGTACACTTCTGGCACTGGCTGCTCCTGCAAAGGCGTTGCTCAGTGAATAATGCCACTGGAGCTGAGGAGTCCTGGGGTGTTGGAGCCCTGGGCGAGGGGTGACACCAGGAGGAGGCAGGGGCACAGGCAGAGTGGGAGCTGACACCCAGCACAGGGCCCCTGCCTTCCATAAAAAGCACTCTCTGCCACCGTCCCAACCAAGCCACACGCAGGCAGGTGCCAGGAAGGGGAGGCAGGGGCTGGCATCACCCTGCGTGGGCACAGCAGCGCTGACCTAGCGAGACAACCAAGCGGTAACAAATCCATAATGAAAAAAAATCTTTTTCTTTCCAAAAAATGTCCTTGTTACAATTTCTTTCTCCTGGTGGCACCCTGCCGTGCAGAAGAGCTCAGCCATGACATGGTGTAAGAGCAGGAAACTTCAATGCCCACGGTTGCAAGAGCAGAGAGATAATTGCACTTCTTACAGCAGCAGTAACTTATCTTGGGGAAACTTTCCCTGCTAATGAGGCCATTCTGTTCAGACGTTCAGCGAGAGCTGAGAGGGCTGCTGCTGCTGCCAGCCCATGGTGGGGGCAGGCAGAGGGCAGGCAAGGCTGGGAAAAGCAGCCCGGAAAACCACCACCATGGTCCCAACCTCATCACTTTGCAGCTTACTGGAGCTCAGTTTTCCAGTGCCACCAGTGAGCTGGCTAATTTATTTCTCCTCAAAGACAAACAAAAAAAATCCCACTACATCAGCTATTGTCTGCTCTGCCTCCTCTTGCCTTTGGCTACATGCTGGTTTCAAGGCATCTCCTGGCAGAGCTGCACCTGCCATCCAATCCCAGGCCTCTGCAAAGGATGGATTTTCTTTCTGCATCGGTGCCCACAGCCATACAGGTCCCGGGGAGCCCGTGGCTGGCACTGCCAGGGGCAGCTGGGGACAAGCCTCTGTGTTGATGAGTGCCAGCTGCTGAGCAGGATGCCTGGGCTGTGGCAGCTGGAGGCAGAGGTAGCGATTTGTGTGCTCACCTGGAAAGGCAGACATCCTCCCATCCCTTGCAGAGCTGCTGAGAAACCAGCTCCTGGCTTTTTTTTCCTAGGAGTTTGACATCACCATAGTCCAGCTACTAGGAGAGGATGCAAAATCCCCTCTCCCTTGGGTCCAGACAACCCTACAGCCAGGGCAGAGGTGAGACAGCCCTGCAGGAGAGCCAGCTTCCAGGAAAAATGCTTGGAAGGCGGCAGTTGCAGCCAGATGGGATTGCATCTCCTGTTTTGAAGGGAGCCACAGGACAGTGCCTGCAGTGTGGCTCTGCTTTGGCACACCCCAGGCTGAGCCGCCAGGCCAGCCTCACTCCTCATTGGCATGCCAGGCACATGCCAATGTGGCACGGGGCTGCTCTTCCTGCAATCTGTGGATCCAAGCGGCAGCACCAGGAAGGCTTGGAGAAGTAGAGCAAGAGTGGAGAAAAGGAGGGAGGGAGGCCCAAAGACAGAGCTGAGCGCAGCACCGCAGCTCAGGCTGCAAAGCCAAGGCTGGCAGTGTTGCTCCAGTTACCTGCACGACCTTGAGAGCCCTGCACAAGCTGCAGGGAGGAAAAGGAAAGCCTCCAGCAGCAGCTCTGTGTGCTGGCAGGGACAGGGGAAGTCAGGCAGGGGACAGAGGGGTGGGTGCCGTTTGGGATATGCCACCCCAGCAACAGAGCACACCAGATGGACCAGGCTGCTTTCACCTCTGTCTCAGCCCCAAAAAGGCAGCTCACAACCCCCACAGCTTCTTTGGGCAGCATTCTGTGGGTCTTGAGTTTGTTCCCATGGGAGCACATGTGTAGGAAGAGGTGAACGCCTCATGTCACTCCCCTGGGACCCAGCACAGGGCAGCAGGAGGGGGAGTGGGCTCTGCCTGTGCTCCCTAGAGGGAAGGGCAGCCAGCCCCGCTCTGCCAGGCAGGAGATGCTGCCAGCACACAGGCGGGCCCCCGAGATCACAGCGTGTGTATCTTGAGAGCTCAGAATAAATATTTAAAGGTGGAGGGAAAAAAAACCTGCTTGTCTCTGCGAGCAAGTTCTCCGTCTTTGCTCTGGGATTTGAGACAGAGACAGAAAAATGACAAAGGAGACACGGGTTTCAGCAAATCATGGGCACATCAGAAGTGATGGCTTTCAGATGCCGGCTGTGCTGCAAGACAAATTCTCTCCCAGCCGGACGCCTGACAACCCCGACAGCCCTCAGGGACTGCAGGTCTGCATTCCCTCAGACACACAGGGCTGCAGCAAGCCCACTTTCTTACACCTCTCCACTGCAGCCAGGGGTGGCAGCCAGGGTGTTCCCCAAATCCCTTTCCAAGCCAGTACGAGCTGGCCCTGGCCCGTGGGGACAGGCGGCCCCTCCTTGCGCTGTCCTGTCAGTATGCACAAGGTGATGGGCTCTGCATCACAGTGTTGGACAAATGTTCCCAAATCCCTGTCCCCACAGCAGAGCTCTGCCAGAGGAGCAAACCATGGCTCTGCTCTCTCCACGCCTCACATGAAGGATGGCTGGGGGGAAGGATGGGAGGTGACAGCTCTGCTCAGCTCCCTGTGCTGGGCCATCGCTCAGAGGCAGTGGCCAGAGCAGCCACAGAGAACAGGATGTTTTGTATCGCAAGGCTGTCCTTAGGATGCTTTTATTTCCAGAGAGAGCTCATTAGCTCTGGTTGTGCAGGAGTTCAGGGTTTTTTTCGCCCTGTTACCAAGAGCTGGAGCAACTCCACTGAATAACATCTCTGCGCATGGGTGGAACAAAGACAGGGCATGGCAGGGAGAGGAGCAACTAAACCAGAGATAATCAAAGCTACTGCTGCAGCCTCACACCACTTACAATCTCCATCTCCTTTGGATTTCCCAGCTGGAGTGGTCTCTGCTTGCTCAGCCCCACTGACCATAGCACCAGGGCTGCAGGGCTTGGCTCTGCACCAAGTGGGAAGAAGCTGCAGAGGAGAGTTTGAGATGCCAGGGAACTGGGCTCAAGGCAGCCCACTGGACCAGCCGGGATGCCAGGAGCTAAAAGCAAACGCACCAGGCAAGGAGGAAGGCTCTGTCTCTGGCACTGTCACAGGAGGGGTTTAACACAGGCACATCCTACCCAGGGATGCTCCAGCTGTGATGCCTTGCTGGGATCAGTCTGGAGCAGCCACCTCCTTACCAGGCCCCGACGCTCCTCTCCCATCACCGCACGGTTCAGCACACGCTGCGGGAGATGCAGCCGAGAAATCACATGCCAACAGCAGGAGATAAGCCACCTTCCCAGATATGATCACAAGCCCCATTATCTCCTTAACCCTTCTGCATTCACTTATCCACCCCAGATCTATTCCTCCTTATCTAAATTCTCCTCCTGTTCTTTCCCATCTCTCACCATGGTCGGTCTCGGAGCATCGTGGCCTCTCCAGAAGCGAGGGAGGCAGCGGGAGAGCCTGATGCCCCGGGCAGCCACTCACCACAGCTAATGGGATAGGCTCTGATTGACTGGCCCCAGCGATTTAAAGTTAATAAAATGTTAAAAGCAGCCCTATAAATCACCCATGCAGGAAGTGACCTGGACAGGAGGCCTAACGAGTTAGCAGAGGTTTTATTTAAAAGCCATTTGTCTGAGAAGTGCAACACAAAGAGTCAAATAACTCTTAGGAAAACAGCAGTGATGGAGATACTGGGAGGATTAGAGTTGGCTGGATATTTACAACCTGAGGGTGTCAGTCTTTCCAGTGCTAACTGGCCCCTGCTTCCCAGCTGGAGCATCCCAGCTGATCCCAGCTCCAAAGTGAACCAGGACAAGCCAGATCACAGCTCTGACTCATATTTTTAGCTCTCTGGGTCCACTGTGACCAGAGCTCTCAAAACAGGAGTCTCATGCCCATGCCCATCCTGTGATATCTCCACCCTCATCTCATCCTCCAGGAAGGATCCCCCTGCCCTGGGGATCACATGTGCAGAAGCTGCTATTCTCATATGCTACTGCACACAGCTGACACCTCTGTTTGCATGGAGAAGCTTGAAAACAAGAGCCCCCAAAAATCTCAAACTCCAAAACCACCCAAGAAATCATGTTTTTGGTTTCTAATCCCGATTTCCACTCCTCAGCCATGAATACTGATTTTGCACCCATCAGGAGGGCAGCTGGGTCACATCAGCCTCAGTCCCTGCTCACTTCCCACAAGCTGAGCTCTACTTTTTTAACCTTAAAAAGACCCTGCTGCCAAGTGCAAGGAGCAGACCAGGGTGTTTCCCTGGGACAGGGACTTGGCCCCCTCCCAAATGCCCTCCCCCAGCCACCCCTTATTCTCCCATTGCAGGAAGCCTCCAATACCCCAAAGGCCTTTTACAGTTGGGAGTAAAGGTGGCTCGTACTTGGGAAGCCTCCAGAGCATCGTTAAGAGGCAAATTACAGACAATTATCCTCAGAAGTACATCAGGGAAGCAGAGGCAGTCACAAGGCGCCAGTTCCAGCCAAGCCTGGCTCCTTGCAGCAGCAGAGTATTTTCTAAAATTATGAGCAAATTCCAGTGGGATACAGTCTGCAAGCAACAGGTTTCTCCAGCAGCTACCCCACCTTCAAAACCACCTTTTAACTGCAAGAGAAGTTCTCATCCCCAAGCCAGCACAAGATGAGGGGTAGAGTGCTGGCATCCAAAACACAGAAAATTCCTAGAACCTTAGGCCTGTTTATTCTAAGTGTGAGGTGTGCATTGCATTTGACCTAAAGTCTTGATGTAGAAGTAGTTACGGAATAAAGTAAAAACCTCAGGGTGTGGTTGTGCAGGGTAAAACAGTGGATTTCTATGGGACAGTGTGTAATTGGATAAAAAATACCGCAATGGGGCACTTGGGAATGGAGGTGTGTACAGCCATGGGTGTAAAAGTAAAAACAACTGTACCTTACAATTATCTATTGGTCAGTTAACCTTTAAGAAACCTTGTGACCTGCAGTGTGCGCTCTCTTACGCTTTTTCTCCTTCTTCTGTAATGTCTGCCTTCTATCAGTCTCTGTGAAGGAGTTGGTAAAACTCCTGAGAGGTCATGGCAATAAATCTATCTTTAACGCATACCTAAGTGAAGGCGTCTGACTCCCATAAAAATCCCGAGAGTAGAGGAGCAGGTAGGAGACGCAACGGCACAAGAAACAACCCGATTTCACTTGAATTTGCCAAGCGAAGTTGGGCTGCCGTTGCTTTTCACAGACATCCTTACCTTGGCAGGGACGCGGGAGGCTGGGTGCAGGCACAGCCGGCTCTCCTTGCCAGCGATGAGCACCTTCCAGGGGAGCAGGGAGGCCTAAGAGTGGCGGGGGGCTGCGGCTCGGGGGCTGCTCCGGCGGCTCTGCGGGCACTGAGCGCGGCTCATGGCTCCCGGGCACAGGGGGCTGTGGGTGGGAAGGCACAGAAGGTGTCAGTGTGGAAAGAGGCGGCCTCAAGCACACACCAAGCAAACCCAACCCCACAGAAAGGCTGACTTGAAAGTTAGGAAGGTGAAGAAATCAGTATATTGGTATTTTTCTGTATTACTCTTATTTTCCCTCCTCCCCATCATCAAGGAGAGGAAACCAGTGGGATCTGCTTAGATCTGGACATCAAGCAGGTGTGGATACCTGAAGGGGTCCAGCACCCCCGAGGGGCTCCTGCCAGGCACAGAGTGATTCTTGGGAGCAGTTTCCCAGAGGATGTTTTATGCTTCCAGCACCTCTGGCTGGGAAGAAGAGAAGGCACAGGCTCACCTGGGCAAGCAGCCCCTGGCCCGTGCTGATGCACACAACCATGAAGATGCAAGGGAAGGACCCCCCAGCTCAACAGGCCCAGCCAGGGGTCTCACAAGATAAGGGGAGCTCTCTCCATTGCTCACAAGTCAAGGGGTTCCACTGGCACCTTGGAAATGCTAAGAGAAAGCAGGTCATTGACCCGCTGATCTGTGATCACTCCTCCCGAATTCAAAACTGAAAGGGAAGCAAGACCCTTTGCTGATGGAGGTGGTACATCCACCCATCCTCTAACCATCTTCACCTTCTCCTCTCCAGCAAGAATTTGACTTAATACATTTATTTAGCGGTGAAGTCCCCAAGGCAGAATTCATATCCTCTTTTTGCGTCGCAAACAGTTTTGAGGAGTCAGTGTTTAACAAATTAATAATGATGTGACAGCACCTTGAAAAATAGACCATTCTGTCCTCAAAAAAGGGGCCACATCTCCCAATTACTCCAAAGGGCACTGCTTCAGACCTCGCTGAGCAAATGGCATTTAGTCACAGCCACCTTTTAATGGCAATGATGTGATCCTGCTACAGCTGCAGTCACAGAATTATTAGGGTAGAAAGGGACCTCTGGAAATCATCTGGCCCAAGCCCCCGAATTAAAACAGACCCTTAAAAATTATTAAAAGCACTATTACACATCTCCCAAGTGACAGTATTACTGAAAATACAATAAAATAACCCCCTACCCCACCACGACAGAGGTGAACAATGCTGGGGTGGGGGTTGGGCACGATGGAGTGGAGCCCTCTGAGCCCGCAGGCCCCGGGGGGACCAGGCCCAAACTGTGGGCTGGGAGGGCCAAACCCATCCACCGGCAACAAAGTCCTCCCAAAGGCCTCCCCACGGGGAGCCTTCCCACGGTCTCCCCGCGCCCCACGGAGGGGAAAAGCGGGTGTGGGGGTGCTCGCCCACTCCCCCATCCTGCAGCCCGCGGTGTCGCGGTGTTGCGGTGCCCACGGGCTGGCCCTCACACCCACGGGCACCATCCAACACGGCAGCCACGCGCATCCCATCTCCACCTGTCTGCACGCTGCACAGCGCGAGGGCAGCGGACAGGAGCGCTGGAAGCAAGCTGAAAAATACCTCTTAGCTCAGGTATTTGTTAGCAGCCATCCCCTACCTGAGGTCTGCCATCCTACCCCAAGCTGCCAGCCAAGCTCAGCATCTCTCTGTCATGAAAAGTATTCACGAGGCTTGCGGTGGAGGCTGGCAAATATTTGCCAAGGATTCTTCCAAATCTCCAAGCCCGCCATGAGCTCACTGCAAATTTGTTTGCTGATCGTGGTCCTTGCGCTAATTTGCAAATGGAGAGCGAAGAAAAAGGCGGCTGTAGCGTGTAAGGGAAAGCCAGCAAGCAGGATCCTATTGCACGGGGAAGGCAACCCCACCGACCCTAAGGAAGGCTCATTAATTACCACCTGCAGCACCGGTGTGACTCCCAGCTCCTGATGCTGATTGTGGCTCGGGAAGTGATCCCTCGGCGCAGGCAGCACCAGGGAACGGCAGGAGGATGATGGATGGCAACAGCAGCGCCTGCAGGCTCTAAGGGCGGGGACAGCCCCAGCCCAACCTCGCTGTGTGGCAAGTTGCAAAGAGGTGCTGGGAAAGCATCTTCTCCCCTCCCCTGCTCCCTCCCCAAAGCGATTCCAATCGGAGTTTCTCCTGTGGCTTCTCCTCTGATTTTGGCACCTCACCAAGTTCTAGCCCAGGCCAAGCACATTGCTAATTAGCTGCACTAATTAATCACAGTTTCCGTTGTTTATTCTTTTGTTCTTGCACAAACACCCATGCTGCCTGGTGTGGTGAGCTGCCATGGCATTCATGGGGCACCAGCACAGCTGCTGGAGCTGGGCCCAGGGGTCACTGGCTGCTGGGCTCCCAGCTGGAGACCAGAACAGAACCCACCCTGCTCCTGCTGGGAAGTGAGTTAAAAGCCAAAGCCATCAACTCTGGCCTGAAACAGCACAAGATTCAAAACTCCCCTCACTCTTCCAGCCTGGAATTGCTCATGCCAGCAGAGCTCAGACCATACTTCTGAAATTTCCAGGGGACCAGGAGCTGCTGGTGGATCATTTAGTCCATTTCCCCTTTGGGAACTGGGATTTACTGTGCCTGAAGCATGCGCAGTGGTCATGCCTGGCCTCCAACATCTGCAGCAAAGCCAATTCCACAGCCTCCCCGGGCTTCCTGAGGCTGCTGCCACCACTTTCGGGGCACAGAGTGGGCTGCAGTTCACTTGCCGCCATCCCCGGTCCCTCCTGAATCCGTGTGGCCATCAGTGCCACATTCTTCCTCTCTCCAGCCACGGGCATTGCTGGCTGGCTGTCGCTCCATCAGACACCCAGGGAGACACCCCACACTTGCTCCCAGGAGCGGGCACGGCAGCCAGAGCTGGCACACAGCCCCAGCACAGAGGCAGCCATCCATCCGCCTCTCCCCCAGCTAATCCTGCCGAAATCCTGCCTTTGTGCTCATCACAGCCCCTGCCTGAGCATGAGGCACCCGCCGATCCCAAGCTAATCTCCGGAAAGCTCCCTCACCCAGGGGGGCTCCTCTTCCCTGGGCAGCCCTGCTACCCCAGAGACACAGGGGGGGGACAGGAGGACATGCTGGCTGTGGCTCCTTGCCAGCACTGGCAAGATGTGCTGGGAATGAACCTGACAACCACTCTGCTCACTCCCTCTTGGCAGGGATTTTTTTTTTTAAACCAGGTATTTTTTGGGGAAAAAAAAAAAAAAAGAAAAAAAAAAGACACCAAGGGGAGAAAAAAAGAACTGTTAGTCTAAGGCCAAGGGAGCCTCTGTTCTTAAATACAGAGAAATCCAAGTCTGAAGTCCAACAGAGGCAATAGAGGCCAAGGTTTCCGGGCTTTGACACAGCTGACAAGCTAGAGTACAATGAGAAAATACGCACACAGATACACAGAAATAGCCAGGCAGGATAAAGGATTTACTGCTCCTTTCATAGAAAACAAAAGAATAGGCTTAAACACTCCATTTATGAGTGGTTAAAAAAAAATAAAAAAGAAAAAACAGATCTGCAGGAAGAATATTTGAGTACAGGATTACCAGGAGGTGAAGAAAAACCAGACGCTGCCTGTCCTAGGTGCAGCAGGGCAGCAGCATCCTCAGCGACTCTCTCCCCTGGCCCAGCAGCATCTTGCAGTGAGCACACACACAAAACACCAGGTCTCACTCATCCCAGAGCCACCCAGTCAGTTCCCTCCTGCCCTGGGTCAGAGCATCCCACCAGAGCCCACATCCCAGCACAGCCAGCTGTCATGCCAGCATCTGCACGGTCTCTCCTCTGGAGCATTTCTCCTGGGCTCATTCTGGCTGTAGGATTGCCCTCTTCACTCAAATCCCTCTCCAGGGTCCACTTGTCCAGTGCCAACCACCCCAGTTAATGAGGCTGGAGCTCCCTGCCTTTCAGACAGGCTTTTCCATGATGGGAAGGCTCTTGGCTGCCCTCCCTTTCATGAGGAGGTCATCTCAGAACACCTCTTGGGACCTCAGCTGAGCAGGCCTGATGGAAAGAGAGCTAGGGGCTGGCAGGGGCTTTGGAAACAGCTTCCTCCCATCATCTCTCCAGGTCTGTCCTCATTGAAGAGTGAAGTTTTCAGTTTCCTCTTACTTGTGATGAAAGAGAAACTCTTTGGAGAACAGACAGGAACCCAGTTTCCCTGATGAAAGTACCGCAGTGGGATTTTTTGGGTTTCTTTTCTTTTGAGTAGCACCAGCCAGAAGAGAGCTTTGCAACCAGGCAGGCAGGTCTTACCCTTTCCATGGCAGGAGACCAAGTCTCCCAGCTGGAGACCAGGACAGAACCCACCCCTGGTCCTGCTGGGAAGTGAGTTAAAAGCCAAAGCCATCAATTCTGGCCTGAAACAGCATGAGGCTCACAAACCCACTCACTCCATCAGCCTGGAATTGCTCATGCCAGAGCAACTCAGACTGTCTGTCTGAAATTCCCAGGAGGCCAGGGGCTACTGGTGGGTCATTCAGTCCATTCCCCCATTGGAAACTGGGATTTACTGTGCCTAAAGCACACCCAATGGCTACGGTCAAGCCCGGCCTCCAACTTCTTCAGCAAAGCCAATTCTACAACCTTCCTTGGCAGCTTACAAGCAGCTTAATTGCCCTGATAGTTATACATCGAGGGTTTTTTTGTAAAAAGCAGCTGATTTCTCAGCAGCAACAAATACTTGGGAAAGCTTTCTCTCTGGCAAACTCCCTCTATTGTTCATCTCTTTCACATAAAATGTTCCTAATGAAGAGGGAAAGCAGGATCTTGGCTTCTTTCAAAACAATCTGAAATATTATATTAAAAACATGCGCTGAGTGTTGACATATTTAGTGCATTGCTTTATAAAGCAAATTGCCCGAGCTCATTCAGAGCTTGACACCATTGAGACAACACAGATCTACGTGACTGGGAGGATGCCACTGCAAGAAGAGCCACTCTGAGGAGCTGTGGAGCCCCCTGGAGCAGCCAGCCAGCCTTGACTCCATCCCAGTGAGAAGTGGAAGCCACCAGCATCATCCCCTAAGAGAGGGGTGCACAAGCACCACTCAGCATGCTAATCTAACAACCACAGCAGCTTTCAGACCATGAATCCTCCCCACCCAGAACCTCAGCTCTTCATCTAGGCATCTCCAAATGCCCCAGGTTGAGAGGACACGGTGTGTACCATGCCAGGCGCTCACAGCGATGGATCTGTGCTGCGGGAGCAAAGCTCAATGTCTCCCTCAACACACCAAGCCAAATGCCTTGGAAGTAGGAAGCTGGCTGTGGTGGCCAGCCAGGTTTCTCTCCACACCTGGCATAGGCAGGGTCCTTACAGAGCCCCCTCCTCTCCTGCAGCGTCTTTGAAGTGCTCCGGGCTCTGCTGCAACAGGACTTTTCAGACATTAAACTGATGCTCAGAAAACAAACAGACATAGAGAAAGCTTTCATTACAAGGCTGGTTCCCGTCCAAGAGCAGCTCAGGGGCCAGCTAAGATAGGCAGTGGTGCTTTAACAGCCTCTCACCAGAGGCCAGTGTGAGCTGTGGCTCCCTGTGGACTCCCAGTCCATGCCAGCTCCACGCTCACTTTGCAGGAGCAGGGCAGGAGTAATGAGCAGGTTTTATGGCACATTGGCTCTCCTCCAGGGACCTAAAGCTTCGATGCTGACAAAGCCACTGCATCCTCTCCTGCTGAGAAGGTGCCCATTTCTGGGTGCTTCTGGAGATGCTGCTGGCCTCACGAGGGACATCTCAGGGCTGATGACCAGTGTGATCCCCACCTGCTGTGGGTGGTGGTCCTGGGGGGGGTCACATCTTCCCCTCCAAGCAGGAGATCAGCACCTCTGAGCACAGGGAAGGGAACGCTGCAGCCGTAGTGTGCATGGAGCATGTCCGGGTTCGTTTACCTGTCACCTAACTCCATCTGCAGTGTGGGCAGCTGACACAAGGGCCTGGTTCCCCGGGACAGGTTGGTGCAGAACCAAAGACAACTGCTGCCCCATGCCAGAGTGACACTAAATCCGCCCAGGCAAGGCACAGACCCTCGGAAGACCTGGTGGGCCTCAACCTCTTTTAAGTCAAGACCCCAAGCCCTCCAGGAAGGTCCAGGAACCCCTCATGACTTCCACCCTCTCCAGCCCACCTCGTGTTTATGAGCACCAGTGAGCAGACAGGCTCCCTGCAGCGAGATCCACTGAGCACAAGGCATCACAACAGATCACAGAGACCTGGGGCTCCTCCTCATTTATATTCCCCTCCAGCCACAGCCTTCAACATGGCTGAGGAAGGCAAGGCAAGACAAGGCCTACAGAGAATGCCTAAAGATTATTTCTCTCAGATTCCAATTTATTTTCCATCATTAATGTCTTTGAAAGCCCAACACGTCCTGCGGACAGAAAGAGCATGTTAAATGTGCGTGCAGTGGAGCTGCAAAACTGCGGTGAACACGTGCCTGGCACAGGTACCCATCCCACCAGGGAGACCAAGGGAAGGGCTTTGCTGCCAGCGAGCACCAGCCTTGCTCAGCAGAAGCTGTGGCAGAAGCCACTCTTGCCCCCCAGAGAGGTCCCCACTGTGCAGCACTCGGGCCTGGAAAAGCGAGAGCTTCCTTCGGGAAAGCGGAGGTACCACAAGGCCCGGTGCTGAGCGTTGCACAGTGGCAGAGAGAAGGCAGGGCTGGGGGAGACTGACTTGCATGAAGGATGAGAGGAGCTGGAGTCTTCCGTAATGGAGAGAAAATTGCTTTCGCCAACTATCTGCAGTTTTAAAGCAATTACATTTGGGGGGAAGCCGAGAGCATGTCTGAGCGCTACGCGCGTGGCGGGCGTGTTTGGAAATACAAGAACCAAGTCAGGAAAAAATAGAAAAAGAAAATGCCATTTAAAAAAATATTTGATGCAGTAGGCACTGAGGGGATAAAGTGTTTATAACTCAGGGAGGGCACAGATACTGCAAGCAGCCAGACATCCCAGCAATGGGACAGTTGAGAGGAGGTGGGGCGGCTTGCTCCTACCGGTGGTCCCCTTCCCCCTGAACATGGGAAATCCTCCTTGGGAAGCTCTGAAAACACAGCAGCTAAGTGCAGCCTGGTCCAGCAGAAATAATAGAGGCTGTTCTAATTAAAACACTGCTCGCCCTCCGCTTCATCTGCTCATGCAGTAGGGACAGCAACAAAAGTCACTGCAGTGACATCAGGGTCAGGTTTCCACGGGCTTAACACCCTTGGGAATGCGCTGCCCTCAGCCAAAACACAGAGCTGCCTTAACACTTCCCCTCACAGACCTGCAGGCTGACCCAGAACCCAGTAAGCACCCAGCAGCTACCAGTTCAAACCTTTTCAGGACCAGATTCAGACTGGGAGGCAACGGTTTGATTTGGCCACAGATAAGAAGCTCCCTCAAGCTGTAAGAAATACTCCTGATCTTCCCTGCAAGTCTGTGACCTTTCACCACCACCCTTCCCCTCTAATCTGCTGGAATTAGAAAGGATCCCAGGCCTTAAGCACATCTCCTCTAATGACCAAGGTGGCAGGGCCCGAGCTGCCCTGATCCCCAGAGCTGCTGCACTGACTGCTGCCGGCACTGCTCAGACATCCAATTTATCAGGAGGATGTCCCTTTTGCTTTCTGGCCACGCGCCTTCCCCTTGTCTTTATCTGCTCTGGGGACAAGTGTGGGAAGTGGAGAAGTGGCATCCAGGGCTGCTGGTGACAGAGTCCCTTTTCAAAGGATGTTGTTCAGCTGTTATTACCAACTCTCACCTAGTGGAATTGAGACATGAAGTAGATTTGTGCCCAAGATAATGGCGTTTATTAGACAAGCTATTGAGGAGAAAACAAAAGCTAACAGTGGAGAGCCACTAAGAGCAACGCCTAAAGAGAATCCATCACGAATACAAAGAGAAGTGCTAATAGTTGGTGCTTCCCGTCAATGATTTGAAACCTCAAGCAGTCCCTTAACGACTGCAGAAGAGCGAAGGTTAGTGTCACCCAGCAAGAGGTGACAAACAGCACCAAGGTGTCCACGCCCTCAAACAAAGCAGCGTCCAAGCCCTTCTGCTCTGGTCAGATGTGGCTGAGCATCTCTGCCCCAGGGTGACAGCCCTCAGCTCGCCCATGACCCTTCTCCTCACCTGTATCAGCATCACAGAACACCTGCACGACACAATGCACACAAGCACGCTGCAGAGCAAGGATCCCAGGAGAACTGCACCCCACATCCTGACCTCAGCAGGACGGCAAGGAAGGAGAATTTCATCTCTGCACCCCCCTGCAGCAACCAGGCGCCGTTTGGGCAAGCCCCATGGGAAATGCCTTGAAAATCATGGGTCCATCTAGGTTTTCCTATTGGAGACCATTTCCTCACCAAAGGAGACATGCTCCTGCAAAACCTTCCAATAAAAAAAAAATGCATTTTTAATGAGAATGGAAGTCTTCCATAGGATCTTCGCTGGCATGCTGGTTCACTGCCAGCCAGCCCAAGCCCCTGGTGAGATTAGCTGGAGCCTGGCACAGCGCTCACACCCTGAGGCACAGCTCAGATCTTTGGGAAAACACAACAGAGATCATGGCTGCTAAACAACAGCTTGTCTGGCTCCTTGGCGATTTCTACTTTCCAATTTCCAGCCCAGACAAACAATATAGGAAGCCCCCAAATCCCCAGCCTTGAGGCCAGCCCAAAGAGATGACCAGTTTCACACGAGACCTCTTCATCCCCACCCTCCTCTCCTTTGCTGGGATGATGCTCAAGGGCTGGGCTGGGGCAGCAGCACAGGGTGATGCGGAGGAGGGTGAGCCAGGCACGAGCAGGAGGGTGTCCACACAGCCCAGAAGCTCCAGAGAAATTCATTGCTTGTGACACACTGTCAAAGTGAGGCGCGTCTCATTAGTCAGAACCGAAGCAAATGAGAGGGGCTCCTTAGCCAATTAAAAATTAAATAAACAAAGAAGAGATGCTCCGTAGGGCTCGCCACCTCCCCTTCAGCCCTGCTGGCGAGCGGGAAACCCAAGGCGAGATGTAACACAAGTCTGAGTCACAGCTTCTCCCCTGGCCAAGATGGTGAATTCCCCACTGGCAGCGAGCAGCAGCAGCTGGGAGCAGCCAGTGACAACCACAGCCTGGCTGGATCTGGCAGAGCCAGATGGAAAACAACAAGCTTGAGGAGCCACACCTGACACTCAGGGAGTTGGAAAAGGGAAGACTTCCTTTCCCAGCCTCTGGAGCATTTTGTTTCCCAGCTCTTAAAATGGAGTTCATTGACTCCTTTGAGTGTCCTTCTCTGCTAAAAAATTATATTTTTAATGGTTTTTCTTTTTCAAATGATGTGGTTTTCCTTTAAGGGTTAAGCTGAGCAGGCGCGTGACTTTTTTTTGTAGGTTTTTCTTTGTCTTTTTCCTCCAAGATTTATCAGTCATTGGAGCAGAGGACATTACAACTCTTCTCCAGCTTGGCGACAACAACAACTCTCTGGAGTTTCACACTGCCCTCCTCCAGCATCGAGGAGGGGGAGAGCCCATCCCAGACCCCCAAACACAGGTGAAGGGACCATTTTGAGCAGGCACTTACGGGCAAAGTTCCATTTCCCCATCACAAGCCAGCTTGAAATTTTACAACAGCACAGAGGTGCCAGTTAGCAGCAAACATCCCAGCTCAGCACATTCCAAATGGGCACTGGAGGAACCTGGGAGCTGCAGACAGACCCATGGGTATTGCATGGACTGCTGGGGGCACCTGAGCAGAAAACAGCTCTCACCTCACAGGGAAGAGCCCTCTCTCCTCCACCCATGCAGGACCCTGTGATGGAGGGAGCGACCCCAGGCCCAAAGGATGCCATGCCCAGGAGAGACCCTGCCCAGGGCAGACAGGGACACCTCCTCTTCCCACAACACTCCCAAAAATGCAGCCTTAAAAACAGCACAGACCTGACACATGAGCCCAGCCCAGCAGCATTTCCCAAATCAAACAATAAACAAGGAGCCGTTGCAGGTTTCCCTTACGCTGCAGGTCCTGATTAATCCCCACAGTAACCACAAAGGAAAAAAACCACCCTAAGGGGGGATGCTGTCTGTTTAAAGGCACAAATGGGTGCTAAAAGTAGACAAAGAAGCTGAGCACGACAGGTTTGGGAGCAGGAGGGGAGTGGGGAGAAACTCATGGGCTCCGGTGCAGGAAGGAAGAGCAATGGGACTTCTGCCAGCCATGCCCAGCAGCCCCTAACCCCTGGAGCCATCCTGCAGTCCTTGCAGGGTCTGTCACCCTGGCAGGAGGGGGCATCCCCTCACCACCCCCAAAACATCCCAGCCTGAACAAGCTCATCCCTCCTAGTGGTTCCCGAGGCCAGGCAGGTTGGCTGGGCCTCTCAGGACACAGGCTCTGGGGGAACGGTCAGGCAGCAAACCAACACTTCCTCTTGTGGAAAAGGGCCAGGACCCTGGAAGCAACCCCCTGTGCCCAGGGACTAGTGCTGCACAAGGCTGGTTTCATGAGCAATGGACATTTGAAGCTTCACAGCTCTTGCTGGCAGATTCCCCCCTCTCTTCCCACTGATGCTGCTTCCCATACGGCGCACCCAGCTAATTAATTACGGAGCACAATCCAATCAGTCAGGCCATCCTATTGCAGTTAAAGGCATTTAAGAGATAATGCCATGAAACTCCAGATGGACTGGCCTGACCCCAGACTCTGACACCACTGGGGTGCTCGGGCGATGCTGTCACTCCAGCTGACATCCCAGGTCCAAACACTCTGGGAAAAAACCTTCAGCCTTGGAGTGCTCCCTGTGGGCTGGGAGTCCCTGCTGACTTTACCAAGAGATTTGCTCTCCTGGTTCATTGGCCCTTTGCCCCAGGGCAAGCTGGGCTCACTGCTGCCCGTGGAGCACACACCAGCCTGGCTCAACATAAGCACCAGTGAGGGAGATGCCACCTGCTCTACTTCTGGCTCTGAGTTTGCTTTCAGCATGGCAGAAGGAGAGATCTGAATGCCAGATGCCAGCCCATCTTCTCCCCACTGCTGCTACACACACCCCACATGGTCAGCTTCCGCAGTGGCTGCCTCGGGGTATTGTGCACCACTGATGGCAGTGTGCCAGGACAGCCTGATCCCTTCACACCTCCCCACCACACCAAGTACAGAGAGAGGATGGCCCCTGCTCACCAGCAGCAGGGACTGACTGGCCTCACTGGAGAGGGGCTTTGGTGGCAAGTAGGATGTAGGAAAGTGGCTAAAGTGATGGGATGCTGTACAACCAGCCCTTTATTACTGTTGGCATTGATGTGCTGATCTCCAGATAGGATGTTCTCATCTTTGCAGGGATGGCTTAAATCTCCTCCCTGGGCTAAAAGTGTGGATGTTCTCCCTTCTCAGCATTTCAGTTATTGGTTGAAGTTATCAGACCCCTTTGACAAAGATGGGGGCTTGCATTAGCTCAGCCCATTTGGTACTGTATGAGCCACTGTCCTTTGCAGAGCCCCAGCATGAGGTTCATGCAGTGGGTGCCCTTGGCACCACAAGCATCCTTTGTTTCTTCATCACACTCATCTGAAGCCCAAGCCCATCCACGTGTGGCTGGATCCCTGCTGATTGCCAAGCTGCTCACTGTACAGGTATTAAAGGCAAAACCCATGGTGCCAGATCCTAAGCCTCCCCCCAAGGGCTCAGTGTGGTTATGCTGCTCTGTGCTAGCTGTGTCCCAGCCCTGTGTTTGATGATGAAAGTGGCTGATGCTGTGATTTACTGATCCCACCCTTGGTTAGTTTTGCCTACCCAGGGTGAGGATAAGCTCTTGGATTTGCAAACATTTTGAGGATTGTGGTTTTAATGTTTTTTCCACTTATTGTGTGTGCAAGCATCAAAAGCTCTAACGCCGTGATCCAAAGCCCAAAGTCAAGGCGAGGGGATATATATGAAGCCTAAATATGTTCCACTCACAGGTGGCACCAAAAGATTGTTGAAGTTGAAATGAGTGAGGGTTCTGCTCTTATTTGGTCCAGCTCATCTCCCAGATGCATGACCTCCAGGGAGAAGTGAGGAGGAGTCTCTGCTCCTCAATCTCACCTCCAAAATGCCTCTGTCAGAGACTCAGGCACAGTTAACAATGACAAAGGACAGAAAGCCTCCTCTCACAGTTGCCCTCCCTCAAGCCACCTCGAGGCAGATACCCAGCACGCCTGCATCAGGACCAGCACCACACAGGTCACAGCACCACCCAGTTTCACCCAAACAACAACCTCCAAGTTTCACTGAAGGAGATTTGCAAAGGAGGGATGTGGCTCCGGCAGGACAGGAGCATGGCTACAAGCAAATGGCAGCGTTCACCAAGCACAAGTGTGAAGGGGATGATGCCAAAATGACATTTAATAACTGGGTCTTCCTGAAAACACCATCTCAGCACAACTACAAAACTCACTGTGAATGTCCTCTCACAGTGTCAGAGAAAAGACACCAGCAATTAGCAAGGGGGGCTAGAACATGATTGCTAGAGATGAGACAGGACCAACCTCAGACCTCTAATGCCAGCTGCTATTTCCTGCTTGTAGGAACTGCATAAGGGCTGGCTTGTTGCACCCAGCACTGAAATTAAGTACAGCTAAGCCATTATCTTGGACCCTAAAACAAGGAACCTAACTACAATAGCACAACACTGTGACTTCGCCAGAAAATCAGGATACCATGTCCCCTCCAAGGAGCCAGAGGAGATGGGGGCACTGTTTCTTTACAACGTCTGTCCCATGGTCCCCTGGGAATGAGCACAGAGAAGAGCTCAGCATATCTGGACAAACAATAAAATAAAATAGCACATCCTGCTTCCTCGTGCTGGAGTGCCCCACACCAGGCTGGTTACAGGGTCTGGACACAGAGAGGTCTTGTTTTGTGGTAGCAATATGGCCATTGTGGGATGCCACAGCTGGAGGAGGTTCTGCTTTCTGAGCCAAATCGGGCTCCAGGGGCCAACAACCATGCAATGGATTGGAGAGGAGATGAGGAGACAGATGTTCCATGCATCCAGCACTACAGCCCAGGCAGGGTGGAGACATCCCCCTGGGAGTCAAATGCCACAGCTCTTTGGTGAGGGAAGGGGCTTTTCCCCATGGTTTCAGAGAACTGAAATTCTTCAAATATTTGAGAGCTCCTGTAAACCATTTCAGGGATTTTTGGCAGGAGGAGGGAGAAACCGTTCCATAAGCCCTGAGGCCATCTCACCTCACAAGCCTAGGAGACAGCTCCAGAGTGCCCTGGTTCTCGAGTAATTCACTCATTCTCAGCTCTCGGATGCCCCATAAAACAGGGCACATCTCCCAGTGGCCCTGCAAGGACTCTCATGGGAGAAGACTGAAAAGCTGAGAAACCAAGTGAGGCTGAACACACATCAGTGCCTGGGAGGACAGCATGGACTTGAGGTTGTGCTACCAGCCCAGAGCAGCCGCTCTGCTCCAAGCCCACAGAACAATCCGCCGGAGAAAGTTCTTAGCCTTTGGCATCCATCTTCCCTTCCCACAGCTGCAGCACGGGGATCACTGCCGGAGCCTGCACCGTCCCATTTTCTGTACCCTGATATGAACCCTTCCAATTAAACCACTGAACTGTTCAGCCTCCCATGCATGAAAACGTCCTGTTATTTTCCACCTGCCAAGAGCTGTGTCCCAGCAGATCTATCTTGAACTGACACTTGAGGATAATTAAACCTCTCCTCCGTTAGCAGCGCAGCAGATAAAAGCAGAGCCCTGGGGCCCTTGGGTCGCTGTTGTGATGGGTTGCTCCTGTACAAGTCGAGGAACATGAGATGAGACTCAGTTTCTCAATAGAGACATGGGCAAGGGAGCAGGGGGCCGGCTTGGCAATTTGCCCTAATTTAGCAGGGGAGCAAAATGCAAGAAGCACGCAGGCAGCTTCCCCAGCCGGGCAGATCCTCTGATGAACAGAGAGCTGGAAACAAAGTGGCTGGCATCAAATCGAATGCCTGTGGTTGCTAAACCTGGGGTATCATCCGTCACGGAGCCAGCAGTCCCTAGGGACCCAGCTGTGATGTTCCAGGCACCCTTGTCATCTTCTCTAGCTCTAGCTAGAGCAAGGACTGGCTCCCATTGCTCCCACCGGCAGCACGGGGGGCCAGGTGCCCCACAGCACCAGCCCGAAGTTGGCCAGTTTCGGGGAGCAGGTGGCAGGACGGGAGCCCGAGACCCCACGCCAGGCTCTGCCTCTCTCCCGCGCCAGCTGCCTGAGGTTGCTGCATGCATCCAACCTCAAAGCCGAGCTTCGATCGGGGTGGTTTTGAGGTTGGCACTGAGCATCTGCCATCGCTCCGAGCAGGGCCTCCAGCCCCTCGGGGCGTTGGGGGGACCCAGAGCACGGCGACCCCGTCTCTGCCTGCCCCACGGAGCCCTTCGCGCCGGGGGAGCCCTTCACTCCGCGGGGGGACCCTTCCCTCATCTCAGCCCCGCTGCGACGGGATCAAGTCACACCTGCCGAGTGATGCGCTGCAGAGCCGCAGGTCCCCAGGGACCATGGGTGCCCCTCCTGCCTCTGCGGGGATGGACATTCTTCCCGCACAAACCCCCATCCCGGTGCCCCCGATCCCCTGAGCCGCCGTTACCTGCGCGGGCTGGGGCGGCGGCCGGGCGGGACGCGCCGCGCTGCAGCTGGGCTCGACTCCCCGGGGCTCGGCGCATCCTCCGCCGTTCGGGAGGGCTCGGCCGGGCTCCCTCGCCCCGCTCCCCGCCGCTCTCCGCCTTCCTCCGCGTTCCTCTCCCGCTCACCCGCATA
>WEKY01050500.1:204765-223680 GCA_013390045.1 Picathartes gymnocephalus
CGCCCGCCCCCGCCTCCTCCCCGCTCTCGGCCCCGGGATTGCTTTAAAGGGAGAGCGCCTGCACAGAGGGAGCGCGGTTCGACATCCCCTCCCAGATGCACCGCACCCCTGTATCTCTCCATCACTCCCTGGGCGGCTGGGTGTGCCGTGAGGATGAGTGCCAACAGCTGGACTCAGTGATGGCCCTCGTCCCCTCTGCAGAGCCCCTTCTAGTGAGTGCGTGCATCCAGAAAATTCTTACCCCACTGGCTGAGTTTGCCTCACCCCTTCCCACAGCTGCAGGGAGTGGAGCCGCCAAGAGCTCGGCACACCAGACCCTGTCCAGGAGAAAGCTGTGAACCCCTCTCCCAAAGATGACACCCTGCCACACTTCTGCTTCAGATATCATCAGATGTTTTCATTTTCTCCTGCCAATATTATCCTTTTTCAAGCGGGAGCCAAGGCTTGCAGGTCCGTGGGTTTTAATCAAAGGTGGAGTTCTCTTCACACAGTCACTTTATCTCTGTTTGTCTGGCCGGAAAGAAGCAACGTGTTTGGTGAGGTGTTTTAGAGCATCCCGGGCTGTGAGTGCATCCTTGCCCCGAGCAATGGACAGCTGCCACAGCAAGGGCAGGACCCGGGGGCAGGAGCAGGCAGAGGTGCTGGCAGCTGGCTCAGGTGTCTGGAGCTGGCAGCAGGGCGGTGGGTTTGGGCTCTGCAGCATCCCGCAGCCCTGATGCTCGCTGCTTTCCCGCTCGGTGTTTTTCATCAGCCAGCACCATCTGTACCGGAGCAGGGAATTGTTATGACCTTTAAGGCTCCATCCAGTGGCCGCTTCCTTCAGATGCTTTTGTGTCTTACTACGATCCCAGGCACGCTGCCAAACTCTAAATGCATGATGAAGGCAGGGAACATCTTTCCTCCAGTTTCAGAAAGGAGAAACATCATCCAAAAAAACCTGCCCAGATGCCAAGATTGGGTCTAGAATTATTCCTGTTCCATTAATACGAGAGGTGAGTGAGATAGGAAAGTACACCTGGTAGGAGGATTGCAAAGTAATTAATGCATAATGTTAATAATGATCTTCTTATTCCAGCTCTGCTTATTACCACAAGCTTTGCTTGAGTCCACCATGATGTGCTGCATAAAGCAGATATCTCCTGAATCTGATTTCCTGTTTGGAGATGATCTCTAGCTGAGAAATTACCTGCTCTCAAAACTGATTAGAGTCCTCATCAGCAGATTCTTCACCCATCCTTCAGGCAGGCCCTAGAATATACAGGGAATTGAGAATAATTTCATGCCGGAGGTAAAATCTGGAGTTGGTGGTCCAGCTGTGTGCCATTCCCAGTGAAAATCCAGACCAAGCAGTGATGGCAGCAGGTTCCCAGCCCTAATCCAGGTGCTCTCAGCTGCCCCGCTCTGATCAGTGAAGGATTTGCTTCCGTGGCACCTTCCAAGCTGGTAGAAGCTGCTGGCTGCCTTTGGTTCATTACCCCCTCCACCCCGAGCACTTTGGGGGGCTGTCCCAAGTCCCAGGTGCCTGCCAGCCCCTGAACAGAGGGGGACTGGTGTCAGCAGGCCCTGCCTGCAGGAACAGTGCTCCCTGCCTTGGGAAACCAGGACCTCTGAAGCTGCCAGCTGTGCACCGTGCACCCAGCCATCCTGGAAGGAGCCTGGCATGGCAGGACCCTGCTGGCTCCCACCCCAGACCCCTGCAGTTGCAGGCAGCTGGTTTTCTGCTCCCTTCACATGGTGGTCCAGCTCCATTTGGAAAAGCAATGAGGTATTTTTCCTCCTCTGCTTCCCATGGTTAAAAACTGTCTCCTAATTTCCAGCCTACATTAGCCAGTTTAAGCCTATTTGTTCTTGTGCCAGGACAGTCTTTTAGCTTAAATGGTTCCTTTCTGTACCTGGTGTTTACTGGCTTGATATATTTACGGAGAGTAATCATATTCCTGTTTTGCCTTTCTTTGCTGGGCTAAACAAGAAAGTACTTTCAGCTTTGTCTTACAAGACAGGCTGTCCATTCCCCTCCATGCCAATAGCCCTTCTCTGCACCACTCCCAGCATGAATTCATCTCACTGGAAGATGGGCCACCATGGCTGTGTGCACCTCCCAGTGCTTGGCACAGCCACCAGTGCCCACCCTGCCAACACTGGTGCCACCCCGAAGCAGGCAACCACAGCTCCTGGCATGGTGGTGCTGCACATCTGATGGCCTTGCCCCCACCAAAATGTCACCTAGATGAGGTGACACTGGCAGGAGACATTGCCTTCTGCCTCAGGCTGGCAGCAGAGAGGCCAGGTGTTCCTCCACGCTAAGGAGAGCTGGTCTCTCCCCTCTCTGCCACACTGCATCGGTGCACAGGTGGAGCTCTCCCGCAGGGGGTTATAAACTTCCATAGCCTTAAATGAAACTCACAGAGGACGCACAGACTCATCCCACTAAACGCAAGAGGGAGATGGTATCACCATGCTCTGATGGTCACTAATAACTTTACCTCTCCTGTGCTATTCTCAGCAGAGATAAACTTCCAGTGTCTGATGAGCCAGAACAGAAATATCCAATGGCTTTCTGTTCTTTTCTATTTTTGCTGCAAGCTGGTTAACCCTGAAACCCAATTACTGCTCATTATTCAGTGGAACTTGCTTCTTATCAAATGGACACACTGCAGGGCTGCTACACTGACTCCAAGTGCTAATGGAGCCACAAATTAGTCCTGCCACGCTCCTGGACCCATAGGTGTGAGCCCGGGGGTACAGCTCCGGCACCCCACACACATGCAGAGCTCCGGGATGCTGACTCCTGCATCCCTTCCTGGGGCAGGCAGCCCGTTGCAGGCCATGGGATAATGCAACCACACGCTCCCCAGAACTGCACTTGCCTCCCAAGGTTGGTGAGGCACGGTCTTGCTGGAGTCACCCTGCCCAGCCAGCCACGGGCGCCAAGGGCCAGTCCTGCTGCCCGTCCCGGGCTGAGCTTGGCAGTGGCTGCTCGGAGGAGCCGCAGGGGCTGAGCCGGCAGCGAGCAGCCTTTAAGCTCCGGGGTTACGCGCACAGTGTGAAATGCCAGAGGCTGATCCAGGCGCGCCTCGGATTAGCCTGGGAGGCTCGGTGTGCGGGAGAGTCTGGGCTCCCTGCATCAGCACGGGAAGCAGGCGCGCAGCCAAGCCCAAACGCCGCCTAATTCGCATTCGGTGCTGAATTCAGCAGGTGGGGAAAGAGGGAAAAAAAAAGGCTTTGCAGTTTTCTTTGCTGATTAAAGTCATGGCACAGCAAGTTTCACCTACGTTCGTTAGCAAGATGGGAGGGAAGGGGATGTTCCCAGCAGCAGCTGCTGCGACGCTCCCCATGCTCCCCCAGCACAGGAAAGGCAGCGGCACAGATCAAACCTCCTGCCCGTGACCCGGTGCTCCCCGGGCTGGATGCAGCCCCAGGGCCCTGCATCCATCTTCCTCTCTCTGGCATGGCCTCAGGGACAGTTTCTCCGATCAGCCTATCTTAAATAAGCTCCTCAATAGTCTCTTTTTATTTCAGATGGTCTGTCCTTCTAAAAGACAGTTTAAGCTAATCCCCCGCGGAGACAGGTGATGGGAATGGCTGGGGATACTCCTGCTGAGGTGTCCTGATGCTGTCGGATGTGCCTGCCACACTTTCTGGCACTCACTGCTGCAGCATCACTGGGTTGCTGGTGAGCCCTGCCAAGCCCTGCCTGCTGCTCCCTCCCTCCCCACTTCTCCCTGCCTGCAATATCCACCCTCAACTTTCTCTTCGAATGGACCAGTGAGCAATCCAGTGGAGATCCAGACCAGCCATGGGCACAGGGCAGCATCATAGCCTCATTACAGAGTGACACGAAGCCCAGGACCAGTGTTCACTTGTTCATTCTCAATGCAGAGCTTCTGCTGTCGGCTCTTCCCTGCTTCCCCTGGCTGCAGCAGCCTTTTATTCATTACACTGGCCTCCCGTGCCCTTCAGAGAGGTGCTCATGTGAAGTGCCATCCACTCACACCTTCAGGGCTGCTGCCAGGAGGATGGGAGCAGCGTGACGGGTGCTTGGGCAGGATCATCCCCAGCCAAATTTCAGTTCCTCCACCCAGTCCTCTGTTTCCACTTCCTGCTGCCTTGTCAGCTCCAATTGTCCTTACTACAGCTGATTAATTCCTTGTGCCACCCTCCCAGTTGGTTAAAGGAATTAGCACTCTGGGAATGACACCAGGGATACCCAGCGGTGGTCTCCCCTCCATTGCAGGGAATTCGTCCACACCTGCTGGGCATCTACAAGAAGAAAAGCCTTCAAGGTGCCACTCTGAGCTCCTGTGGGACACAACAGCTCCTCTTGGCCCAGGGCTGGTCCCCACTCTCCAGCCCTGGCTTAGCTTCCTTCTGCTCCAGCCGAACGCAGAGCATCCCAGGGATCTGCCGGAGCGGGAAGGAGACAAAGAAACCAACGCAACCCCCTAAGTGAAAGATTAAACATAATGCCACGTAAATTAATATACAAGAAGGGAAGGCAGGTTTTAAATTAACTCATTACACAGCCTGGTTTTCCAACCCATTTATTTATCCCATAGGTCCTGCAGCTTCATATGGAAAATGGCTTCTGCTTGACTGCTATCAGAGCCCAAACGCAGTGCGGTATGGCTGCACGGCCCGAGGCTGGCAGGCGACACCTGAGCGTGCCCACAGAGATGTGTGGGGACGGGTAATTGCACACGCAAAACGCTCGGCTGTGACAGCAAACAGGACGATTGAGCAGAGAAATGGGATTCCATTTCCATGCACAATTACCTGGGGAGGGCTAAACCACGGCTCTGGGAGGCAACAGAGATAGGTCCCCCCCTTCTCTCCCTCCCAGAGTGCTGGATGTGCGGTGCGAGAGCCGCCTCCTCCCCGTGCCTGCCTGTTTCCCTGGGGAGGAGGGCATTTCCATCCTCCCAGGAACCGGGGGATGCTGTGCCGAGCTGGATGAGCCCGGTGCTTATTACTGGGTTAGTCTGATTATGGAGCAGACGGCTTATTGAACAAGCTGTTCTTTGGGGTGGATTTTCTGGGAAAAGGGGCAGGGAAGGAAGTGAATAGTCTGAGCCCCTTTGTTTGGGAAGTGGCTGCGATCAGGCAAGGCTTTTCTACAGCATCTCTCTTATTCAGGAATTGCTGTTCCCAGGTCTTTATGATGAGCTGGAGCTGGTTCGTAATAGAGGAGAATAAATAAAAGGGCAAGGGGAAAAAGAAAAAGCCTAGACCTCATTCTCTTCCCAGTGCCTCCTCTTGAGCTGGCAAACAAAAGCCAAGCTGCATGGCAGGATGCTCAGAGCTCTGGAGAGGTGGCTGGTGCCAGAGACAGATAGATGCAGGTTTCCTGGGGTCTCTGCGTGCCGGGGGAAAGGGCTGGTGCTGGCTCTGCCGAGGGGAGCAGCACGGGCCAGGCCAGCAGCCAGCTGGCAGCCTGGCTTTGTCCCCACTCCTGCCTGCTGGCTTTACTGCACTACAATTCCCAGCAGCCTGCAGGAATTGTATGCCCTTGCCTTGGAAAGCAGCATCTGAGCAGGTCACGACAACGCACTTGGGGGGCAGCAGGGTCAGCATTGACTGATGGAGGTGGATGCAGGCAGCGACACAGCACCAGGAGTTTTTAAGGGCAGGAACAGGGCTTGGGGCACCGTCCTTCCCAGCAGCACTGCAGCAGGCAGGGCACGACTGAGGGCAGGGTGACAGGATCACCCCTTGCACACTCCTCCCTCTTTCCAGGATGAGGGTGATGCTTCGTTTCACCCTCCAGCAAGCAGGATCTGCTGCTCTACTGCCTGGACAGGGGAGAGGAGACGATCCCAGGTGACCCAGAAAAGACTTCTCCTGGTCCAGTCTGGGGGGCATGACCATGGGGACCACCTCTGTGTCCAGGCTAAAGTAAACCCATCTCTCCAAGGACTCTGAGGGCTCTTGAGTTTTAGATTCACGCTGGAAATCCTGGAAGGAGGCAGCCCCCAAGCCCCCTCAGCACATGCCTCTAATTATCACACCTTCAGCTCCAGGAGCACCAGCCCTACTTCCCCCCATTCATAATTCAGCCTGACACAGCCCAGCAAAAATCAATTCACTCTTATAAGAAAGTGCCAAGGCAAATTATTTCCCAAAGCCTTCGACAGGGCTTTCTTCTCTCCCAACAACTGTATCTTTGGTGTTGAGTCCTAAATTACAGATTAACCCTTTCAGCTCTTCCAGTTTGCCAGGGAGCACAGCCAGACAGGTGACTAATGAAGCCCTCAGCAAGAGCACCTTGTCACCTTTTTGGCCATCCATTAGAGGATGGGCCCATCTAGCTGTTAGTCCATCCATTTGTCCTTCCCTAATCCATCCCTCTAGACACGCTGCCAGCTGTACAACCCTCACCATATGACCTTGGCAGGGAAGCAAGTGAAGCAAGGACTGCCTCAGTTCCTAGGCAGGCTGTTCATGCACTTGGGAAAGCCGTCTCTGGAGATCCCTGCCTGGCCTTCCCCAAGGCAGTTTGTGGCCATCAGAGGGTTTTTTTTCCTTTTTCATAGTGTCCTGGTAAAGTCACCGTAAGGGAAAACCCAGCTTGGTATCCCTGCTGCCTTGAAAGCCACATCCCAGTGGCAGGGTCCAGTCCTGATGTGTCCTGCAGCACCCCAGGTAACACCCCTGGGAGTACCCATCATGTCCTGCGCAGACATGGCAGGAAAATACCAGAATTCTAAAAAGCTTTCAAATCTGTTCAATGAAAAGGCTTTCCCCAGCCTTGAACCACAAAGGTTAGAAATCAGAGGGAGCCCATGAAAGAGCAAATCTAATAAAGGGAGTTTTAATCAGAGCCAAAAAAGAGAAGGGGGTGAGAGAACGGATCAGAGTTGTAAACTGGCTGAAAATCAGTCCCTTCGTTATCACGAACACATCATTGGAACTTAATAGTATTTGACATTTCATTAATTTAAACCAGAAGTCTCGGGAACAGAGAGAGAAAAAGAAAGGACATTATTAATTTTAAAGACCTCCTCCTGTAAGGGCTCACATGGAAAAAGAAAAGAAAAATATCAGAGGAAAATTGTTTCTTTATGTTTTTCCTCACTTCCCTGCCCTGTCTTTTTTCCCTGTAGCTCGGAAGAGGTTGATAGGCATGGAAAACCCTGGCTGAGGCTTTCCATGCCTTCCCCAGCCCCAAGGGGAGAATGCTCTGGGCTACCATGGGGTGGATGTAGGGGTGGGATACATGATGCACACGGCAGAGCCAGTGTCCCTATAGTCACCTGCTATAAACCAGCAAGAGCCATGTACTGTGAGTAATCCATGGCCAGGTTCGCACAGCCTCGGGATGCTGCCCAACAGTGTCCATCTGTCCTGCATCCACCGCTGGTAGAGGAGCTGAGGACCAAAATAGCCATCCCCAAATCCAGCAGCATCCTCAGAGGCTGTGGTGAGGGGGATATCTCCTCCCTGCTTCCCTGCCAACCAGGAACGGAAGGCAAAGCTGCCAAAAATAAAACGATTCAGGACACCGTCTCTATTGAAAGGGCAGATGGAAGGCACTGGGGCTGTGCTTGAAAAGGCAGATCTAAAAGGATGGAATTAAAGAGACTTTGGAGAAAGAGAGGCTTTCTGCTAAAGCCGATGTGCTGCTCTGCAGATAAGGCTCCACAGGTGGAGTGACAGGCACTCTTTGGATCTAATTGGGAAAGGGAAAAACCCACCCCAGCTGTCCCCAGATGCCTTTGGCAGCAGGAAGGTGGCTTCTCTCGCTTCTCCAGCTCCCACTGCCAACTTTTTGAAAAGCACTTCTGCATCTTGCCCTGGTATTTCAAGAGAATTCAATAATCTTAGGCAATTATTTCGAAGGATTTTTGAAATTGTCCTATTTTTCCCCTTTCAGTGTGGCTGCACATCACAATGCCCGAGAAGGCCCGGCTGCCTGCAGGGTGGCCAATTTAGCTCCATGGGTTTTGACTGCTTTCTCAAGTCCTACTATTGATTTTCTGCTGGGTCTAACTGAGAATTCAGCTTATTATAAAAATCACAGCTGGGGCAGAGCTATGTCACCGGTGCTGCCTGTAGGTGAGGCTTCCACCTTCCCCGAGAGCGGGTCCTGCTGCCCTGCAGGTCCTGTGCTTGTAGGGCTGGTGGGGTGACGTGACCTGTTGATAAAAGAGAGGCATTTCCCTGGCTTCCCCAGCGATGCCCAGGGTTTGCTCTGTCTGCTTCCTGTGTCATGCCCTGTTTAATAGCATTCACTCTCACCTGTCTCCTGCACAGATAGTTTTAAGTCCTCCATTTCATTTGCTGCCTGTGAAGGTGGTGGTTTCAAGAGCCAGGCCAGGTGACTTGCCTTAAGGCAGATGTTCAGTGCTACTCAGCCAGCTGAAAATGGGGAAATAATAGGAAAAACAATGACTTCCACGCTGAGCCGCTTGTACTGGCTTCCAGCCTCACCATCTCATGCCCAGAGGACACCCCCGTGCCACCATCTCCCCCCAGCCAACTGAGTTTCACTCCTCATTGCTATTCAACATGCTCCGGAAGGGGTAAGGAGGCATCGGAGATGCTGAAGCCACCCCACGATGGCTTTGGCTTTTGTTCTCTGTTATTGCTACCTCCTGACAGAGCAGGAACACAGAGGGGTTATTTATGAGCCCCACCAGGAGTGGGGTTGGCTCTGGGCAGTGTTTAAAGCATCTCCATATTTTCCCAGCTTTAACCACCTCTCAGATATTTACAGTATTTGACAGCTGGAGACAGAGTCAGGCTAAAGTGCTCATCTGCTTCCATGAACGACCTGCACCTCAGGGGGAAATTGTTAGGGGATACTGGAGGGGAGGAGAAAGGAGCTCCTGTGGGGAAACATGGACATTTCTCTACCACAGCAGGTCCCCCTCCCCAAATTCCCCATGGCCAGGAGGAGCTGGGGAGGGGACATATTATACCAGTGTGAGGGACCCCCTGGTCTCTCGCTTCAGGCACAGGGGCCAGGCTGGCTGGGGCTTAGCAGATCCCCTCTTGCCTTCCCTCTGCTTCCCATCCCAGCTCTAGATTTGCCTCGTTTCTCTCTCTCTCCCACACCCTCTTTATCTCCTGTTTAGTTTTCTTCACCGCTTTTGCATCCTATTCATCTGTCTTTCTTTCCATCTCATCTCCCCCATCCTGAAAGCCTTGTCAGGAGAAGAAAGAGCAAGCCCAGCTTCTCCCAGCTCTATTTGCCAAATAAGGCCTAGAGTCAGGTTTTATTTAACAAAAGGAAAATGAACTGAATGCAAGTAGGCCAGAAGAAGTGCCTGTGGATAAAAAGGATGACGGCAAAGAGAAGGATGAACACGGCAGAGGCAGAGCATCCCCCTGGGGTGCTGGACGCAAGCTCGTTTCCAGAGCCCAGGCCCGGTGCTGGGGCAGCTGCTGGCCACAGCCTCGGCTGTTGTGCTCGTTAGTGGTGCTAAAACAGCATGACAAATACGGGAGTGTCACGGGAGGTTGGGGAGCCAGTCAGGTGGCTAATGAGCTGGGTTAGGGCGTCGTTCCTTTGAAGCCAAAGCAGTGTTTTCTTTCTCCCCATTGGCTATAATGCAATTAGAGAGGCAGCAGCTATTGGGAGCGGCAGCAGCAGACGTGGGGGAGTGAGAAGGGGGAGAAAAGCTGTGGAAACCCCTCCTGCTCCATGCCACGGTGTGGGAAGCACAGCCTTAAGGAAGAGAAACTGCAAGTCGAGTTAGGGGATGCTCTGTCTCATCAGGCCCGCATGGACGTGGAGCATCAAGCCCCCCAGGCAACCTGAGGACAAGTGCAGCTCAGCCCCGAGGACAAATTCAGCTCAGCCCCGACCTGCAGCACATCTGTCGAGACACTCTGTCCCTCTCCTGGTGCCTCCCTTCCCAGCCAGGGCTGTCTCTTGGTGCTGGGGACCCATGTGTCCCAGTCGGCATTGGGCACGGAGGGAGCTTTGCCTTGCCTGATGACAAACCCTTCTCCATGCCCTGTGGGCTGTAAGGCATCCCCCACCTTCTTCCAGCCTTCCTCAGTGATGCTGGAAGAGGGCAGGCTTGGGGGCCCTTACAGTGCCCCTACAGCACTCACGGGGCTCCTTCAAGGGATCCAGGGGGGATATGAGGCCAGCTCCTCTCACTCTGCATCCCCTCCTTCAACCCCAGGCTTTCAGGGTTCTTTTCTGCACACAGTTCACTCAAGCAGGCTCAAGGCAGCTGAATCAAAAGCAACTCAAAATACATTTTTGCAGCCTTTCTGAAAAAATAGCCTTTAAAGAGGGGCCTGGCCCCGTGCCCAGGGAAGTTAACTTCAATTGACTCGGCTGCATTTTGCTCCAGGCCCACTCTGATTTTTCTGGAGCGCCTTGTAATATCGAAGTGCTACTGCAAGGAAATTAAATCCACTGCACTTAGCACCAGTGTAAGCTCTTTCCTCCATGCCGCACTCTTACACAGGCACCAGAGCATCTTTACCATCACCTACGTCAGCCTGCATCACTGCAAACACATTCCACAGCATCTGCAGGATCAGGTACACAGCTCTGCTCCCAGAATTTTCTGGTTATTCACAGCCATGGCTACCGCCTGCACGTCACTCCAGATGTGCTGCCTTGCTCTCGAGATGGCAGGAAAAGAGACCCACAGCAGAAACACTACCGCATAGAGTTTGTTGTCGGGGCTTAGGATTTGTCCTTGTGTTTCTTTCTCTCGAGGAATTTTGTCCCATCTGTCGCTAAGAAACCATAACGACCGGTACTTAAAGAGAGACAAAAGAGGTTGCCACGGGAAGGGTGCTGCTGGCTACTCTCTTACCGGAGGGGTTTCTCTTGGAAGGGCAGAGATACCGTGAGATTTGGGCTGGGGAAAAGGGGCTTGGGTGCAGCTCCTCGCTCTCTTGCTCTCTCAGCACGCAGCAGGGAAGAAAGGCTGCGGTCGCTGTGGGGAGAGTTCGCCAGCACTGCGAGGCTCCGTCTCCTGCTGCCCTCTCCTACAGGGAGCGAAGCTCTGCTTGTGGGAGCGGCCTTTGCCCTGGAGCCTTATTACACCCGACCTCAGTCAAAAATGACCCTTCACCATCTGCTCGGTGCCTCAGGGGAAACCCTGGAACCCCGGGCCCGTTCCCCCTCCAGGGGAGCCTCTCCTGGCCGTGTTCGGGAGCCGGGCTGCCGCTGCTCCGGGTTTTTCGCTACACTGTGGCACACAGCCTGCCGGGACACCCCGCGCCTCCCGGCACAGCTGCCGAGTTTCTGCTGCCTCTTGCTTGCTGCCCGGTGAGCCCTCGCTGCCGTTGCAGCCGCCGCTCCGAGGCTCCCGCTGCGGCCCCTCCTCGCCACCCAGCCCGCCCGCCATGGCTGCGTGAGGGAGACGCGGCGGAGCTCGCGGCACAGCGCCCCCTGCCGGCGCGGGCAGTCACCGCACCCGCCCTGCCCGCCGGGAGCCACAGCGCCCCTGCCGGCTGCGGCCGGAACTGCAGCGAGGGGGGAGCGCGGGAAGGGACTCGCGGGGCTCTGTGTCCCTGGCCGGGCTCGGTGCCGCTGCTGCTCTTTGGTTGTGTGGTTGGTTGGTTTGCTTGGTTGGTTTGGTTGGTTGGTTGGTTGGTTGGTTGGTTGGTTGGTTTGTTTGCCTTGGTACATTCACACACCTGTAAAGAATTATTAGTCCTCCTCCCATATCTTTGCCTGAAAGCCCCTTAATTTCAAAGTTTTCAGGGGGAAGGGGGCCCTATTCTCCATTCCAAGGGAGATTCTCACCTCTCTTTCAAACCAAGACACTTGTACATTATACATTTTTATATTTACTCCCCATGTGTATCATACCTTCTCCCATCAATACACTGCAATGGGAGCCTTTGTGCTTCCATTAACTTAAACCCTTATTCACCCAAATAAACAGGTCCTAGATGCAGAGGCTGCTGAATCCCCGTGACTTGTTCCTGTCCCCACTCTTATTTGCTGTTCCTGGCCATTGCCAATTAATTCGCCCCTTTTGGCTTGATTTTCTGGGGGAAAATACAAACCTAAACACCTCATAAGAAGACTGAGGTGTGATGCAGCTTTCAGATAGCTGGAGCAGTGGGACTGGGGGCATCCCTGGTCAGGAGGGTTTGGGATGCTCCTGGGGAGTGGATACTGACCCACTGGAGATGCAGCCCCCAAAGCCTCATCAAGGAAGGGGCTGCACGACCAACAGCCTCTGCTCCCAGGGGAACCTGGTGTTTCCTTTTCCACAGCTGGAGAAGGTGCCTGGCAAATCCTCTGCCTTGCCTGAAATGTAGCATTTCTTAAAACAAAGGCATTTGGCCTTAAATCCCCTTCTACTCCTCCTCGTGACCAGCTTTGCTCTGGGAGCAGGGTGTGCTCAGCAGCAAACCCACATACAAGGAAAGCACATCAGCTCCTGGTGGGAAAGTGAATTATTGAAGTCATGGGAAGCTGTGACGAAGCAATCAGGGTGGACTGCCGTATGCTTCCAGTGAATTATTCAAAGCCTGGTTTTAAAGCAATTCCTGAAATAAAGATGACAGAGAAACGGGGGTGAAGAAAAAAAAAAAACCACTGTAAAGGGCCACTGTGATGCCTCCCTGGGTGTGGGGACCAGGCTGTTCCCCTCCACAGGCTGCTGCTGCCTGGCAGAGATGGGCATACACGCAAAAATGCACCCTGGATGTCTCTTTTAATGCTCTTTTATCCTAAAGTCAGATGATTTCGTCTGGATGGGCTGGTTTAACCCCACTGGCAGGAGAGCCAGGCAAAGAAAAGTCCCTGCTTCAGAGGACATCCTGTGAATTTATTTGATTTCAACAGACCTGAAAGCAGCAGAGCTAGAAGAGACGTGTGGTGCAGGGAATGGGGAAAACCAGGCTGAACTGCCTCGAAGGCTCCTAAAGAAAGCCAAACCACAAAGGAAAACAAGAAGGAAAGAGAAAATACTTTATTACATCTGTTTGAAGTGAGGAAGATACAGGAACAATCAAACACCAAACTGTTTTGCTTCTGCTCACAAATGAACACACCATTGAGCCTAATGGGATTTTAGATTAAAAGTTCTAACAAAAAATAACAACCACCTCCACAAATAGAGTTTTATAAGGTCAAATAATAGATGCAGGGGAGTAAAAACCACTGCCAGTGTTTTACCTACTTCTGCAGGGATCCTTCTCCCAGCCTGAGCCCCTTTCTTCAGGTGTCCTCCTCTAATTCCTGCATTTATTCTCAGTGGTCGTGTTTCCTGCTGAGGACAGCTGGGGAATAATCCTCTGCCATCCTATTTTGGCTGCCTTTTCGAGGCAGGGCTTTACAAGTAGTTTGGCTCCCATAAGCAAAGGCCACCTTTGGGGAGCAGCAGGGCTGGGGACGTGGGTGGCAGTACGATGCTCCACAGGGAAAGGCGCTTTCCCACGGAGTTTCCATCACTCTTGGGGCTTCTCCAGCAATCAGGGCTGCAGCCTGCCTTGGCATCGGCCAGGGGATCGCTCCCCAACACCCAGGAGAGTTCTGGTGTGCACTGACACGCCCTTTGCTAATAGGGAAATGTCCATTCCATACCCAGGCTGGCCCTCTACCCACCTATTTCTGCTGGGCACCAGATACACGTGCCCCGTGACTCATTTTTGGAGGTGTCAGGTACTTCCAGCAACGACTGACTTCAAGGACATTGGGGGTTTGCAGCACCCTTGAAAAATTAGGCAACTTCTGCACGCCTAAATAGATGCTTAATGACAGACACTTGTGGGTGAGCTGTTGGCAGCGGCCCAGGGCCGCGGTGAATCAGACAGCGCCAGCATGGGCGGTGGGTTTACCCCCTGAAGCTCTTCCCGGCCGCTCCCCGCACGGGACAGCGTGTCCTGGCACCCAGCCCCTCCTCACCCCACGCATCTGGGCCCTCCCAGACCACACCCGGCACTGCCAGGAGGGGAGGACGGGAGCGGGAGCACGCAGCCCCCTCCTGCAGAGGGATGCTCAGGCGGCGGCTGCAGCGGATCCGCTCCCCGGCACGGGCTGCGTGGGTTGGCCGCCCCGCATGGGTCGTGCCGGGGAGCGGATCCTCTCCAGCAGCCCACCCGGACCACCGGGTGATTGAGAAGCATCGTTGGCCTCTCCAGCGCTCTCAGTCCCCCTTCTCCCCCGCTGATTGCAATCAACACCTCATTCATACGCCTCTGTTTACCAATTTTCCAGGAGGTATCATGCTAATGAAGGGAGGCAGGCAATCAAGCAGCCTCCCAGAAGTGGGGAAAAGAAGAGGGAAGGAAGAAAGGGCTGCTGCCGGGGAAAAAGCGGGGAATGGGCCTGGCAAGGCTGGGAGAAGGGAGGGAAGAATCAAAGGGGGAGCTCCTCCTTCACTGTGCCCCACTACCAGCCCTGCATCCCTTCCTGGTGCAGCTGTGAAGAGAGAGATGCTGTTACCTGTGGGGAAACATCTGCGGCATCCTTGGCAGAGGTGCTGAGGTAGCTGGGTACTGCACTGAGGAAGATGAGGATGCTGGCAAGAGCACGGCAAGGAAGGTTTAGGGCTTCTGAGAAAGTCCAGGTCGACCTCTGGAATGCTGAGCCCGGGCTCACAGGTTGTGCTCTGCAAGAGTATTTGCCCCAGGAATTATAGAAGTGCTGTACAAGCAAGGGCTCCATGCAGGTAACAGAATTCAAATGGAATGCCAGGTCCTTCAGGACACCCTCTTGGCTGCCTGGAGGTGGCATCACCAATGCCTTTGGTGAGTTTACCACTTCTACTTACCTGGCACAAGGGTGAGATAGGTAGGACAGTTTGCTCTCTTCTGACTAAGATGCAGAATAAGGGGTATGATCCTCTGCCCAAAATCCTACTCTGGCAGTGAGACTCAAGCCCCCTTGGCCAAGGGGCTTCCCAAGCAGCATCCACATCTAGGACAGAGGCTGGAGACCAGCAGATCCATGCAGGCAGAGCTGGCAGGGTGGTTTGGTGCTGGATGGAGAGGCCAGAGGAGTGGCAGGCGGTGCCGTGTCCCCTCCATGTCCCCGTGCCTTCAGCTGATTCGTGCAGACCAGGCGTGACAGCCTTGCCAGGCACGGCAGCTCCGAGCTGGCAGCACCTGGAGCCCTTTGCCAGCTCCCGGTGTGCTCAGCCAGCAGGGACGATGCGCGGGCAGGGTGGGCTCTGCTCGTCCCAGACCCGGGGTGTCCCTGTCCCACGAGGGCTGGTGCTGAGAGTACCCGTGTCTCTCCCTTAACACCACAGCAGCCATGAAGGATTATCCAGCGGGATTTGCAGACCCTAAACCGCCCATGACGTGCTCTTTACAGCCTATTGCTGTTCCTTCTGCGAGGCTGTGCTTGGCTGGCCGCCCTGGGGCAGGGCCCGAGGCTGGCCTCTCCGCAGATGGGGACAGGCTCTCTGCCACCTCCCGCTGCTTGCTGGAGCCAAGCTGCCACGGGACAGCTGCCCATTCCCTGCCTGCTGCCTCCTTCCTGCCAGGACTACAGGTTTAGGGAGGATTTTTGAGGCAAGTTCCTGTTTTTCAGAGCAGAAAGCTCCTTGGGGCAGGATTTCCAGCGCTGGTGGCCTGGTATCCCACGTGGGGAGCTGAGGGCGGTGCTGGGGCCGTGCAGCTGAGGACATCTCCTTGCCAGCAAGCCGAGCAGAAAGGACGGCTTACAGGTGGCAATCGGGCAACAAATAACACAGAGGAAGACAGACGTGATTCCAGCCAGATGGAGAAACAGCAACAAACAATCTGTCTCCGGCACAGAAGCCCCGACAGCCCCAGCCCCCACAGAGAGGGGAGCACCCTTGAGGAGAGGCGAGCACAGGCTTTGCCTGGCACACCAATGGGTTTGGAGCCCACCAGGACTTTGACGCCTGCCCAGCCCACTCTAATCCCAGGGCATCACCCCTTTTTTCCCCCAAGAGCTGGGTTTTGAGGCATTGGGAGCTGCCTGTACTCCCCGCCTTGCCTGCTATGCCCCAGGCACAGCTGATTGATGAATGGCCTCTCGACATGATTGATCTCATTGACAGTGCGAAACATGGTGATTACCTGGTGCTGGCAGATTTTCCTAAGTGTAGCTCAGAAGGCACAGGACGTTTGTGCCATTATCATTATTAACTCCATTGTTAACGACTAATCTATGCAAAGACTTGGCCCAGCCTCTTTGAAACACAGGAGACGGCTGCTGTGTTCATGTTGGAGATTGACCCTGCAACAGGAAACTGGATTTTTATGCATTAATATTTTTTTTTAATTTTTTTTTTCTTTTCAGAGTCTATTTATGGAGGTGAGCATCCCCCAGGTATTCCTGCTCATTCCCTTGTCCCTTCAGCCCGGGGTGCTCAACATTTCTGGGTGGTGGTGACAAGGTATTTCAGGAGCTCTGCCCCATCCATTCCCATTAAAATTCACCGCAGGTCTCAGCTTTCCCTTAGAGAAAAAAGTCCAAACCTCTCCTTGAAATGTTTTCTCCCCAAATATCTACCATTTGCTAAACCTAAATTTCAGCCCAGAAACTTAACCACAATAAATGAGCCTTTTCCTTGCAGACCCCCCTGGAGCACAGTCGGCATTTCCTCCTTTGAAGGCAGCAGTCAGCTGAGACCTAATCAACGTCTTTCCATAGAGGGAAGGAAAAATTATAAATAAACCCTGCACCAAGGCGTTGTAGCTGATGCTCAAGTCGGGGGATCGTTTAGGGGATGATTTATTGAATAGCAAACAGGTAAAAGGGAGATCGGGCTAAGGGGGGACAGGCACGACAAAACAGGAGGGATTTAGCGACGAGGTAAAAATAGCCTGAAAATATGGCAAATGAGAAAATAGGAACAGTTGCCATCCCCACAAGGATGAGTTAAAATCCTGGCTGGCGTAACTCAGTGGAGAGCCCGGGAAGCCAATGGAGCTGCAGTAATTTACAATAACTGCTAGTTTGACTCAATTTAAATAGCTCCTCTTTATGAATACCAGGAATGCGCGTGCAAAAAAAAGAGAGGAGAGTTGGGAAGGTTTTATTTACACTGCAGCTTAGAAGCTGCTTAAACTGATTTGGAAGCAGGTGAATAATTAATTGCATCTTTAAGGAATCGAGCTGTTAATAATACTCCCCACAGTGGCAGTTTATAAATGTTCCTGTCAGGGTGGAACATGGAGCATCGCAGAGGGAAGGTGGTGGGGGCAGGAAAAGCCTCGAGGAAACTCTTACCCCCACTCCCCTGCCTGCAAAATGAATTAAAGTCGCCATTTTTTCTGCCATCCAGCTGTTTCTGACACCTGGATGTCAAATCAATATTATAATGACAGCACCACAGCCAAAAAAAATTTTTTAAAAGGAAATAAAAAAAAAAAAAAGTCCTATTACCACATGGAAAATATTTGTATTGCCTCCCACTCTCCAGGGTACAGCCTGTTAATTGGGCACAAAGGGTAGGATCTGCCTGGAGCCTGCAGAACCCATTAGGGAAGCAGCTGGTAGTGTTATGCTGGAATTGGGTAAATGGGTTCTGCGAGGGGAAGAGGGTCCTGGGCAGTGCAGGGGTTGGTCCCTTCCACTTCTGGACAGCCCAGGAGCTCCTGCTGCATCCCTCCCTTCTGTTCATCCATCCACCCATCCATCCCTATCACCAGGAGGTGTTTGCAGAAGAGGGTTGGATGAGCCAACAGGTGCCTTCACACCACTTTTCCCAGTTAATCTCTCCCAGCCAAGAGAATCCAAAGCTGGACCAGCCAGCACAGCCAGGGCTACAGGGATTAAACCAGCAAAAACCTCCAGAGGCAGGAGTTTTGGGAAGAACCTAAATGCTTCACAGGAACTTCAGTGCAGGAGTAAACCTCCAATAAGGAGCTGGGAAGGAAAAGCTGGGGGAAAAGCTGGTTCCTTCAGGGAATCTTTGGCTGGGAGGAGAATTGGGCCATGGAAAAGTCCAATCCCTGTTGTGAGCGGCTGCAGAAGGGCAGAGGCTGGATGGAGACATCTCCGAGCATCCCCAGCTCTGGGGTGGCACCAGCCCCTCCATTCCCACCCAGGATGGGGACAAGAAAATCCTAGGTTTTGCTCATGCTCTCTTTTGGTGTTTTCCTGCCCCTTTATTCCAGCAAACCCACAGCTCACCTCTCCAATCGTTCAAGCCTCATCCCAGGACCTGTGTGCGGGGTAGGGGACGGCAAGGGAGCTCCACGCTGCTGCTGCCAGCCCACCTCTGAGGTGGGAAATCAGCACCTGCGGAGCCCTGCCTCATTTTCCATGATTAATCAGTTTGCTTGAGAGCAGCAGGACTCCCACCCTCATCCATCCCCCCCGACAGCCACGTGTGAAAGCTGACGTTAATCAGATAAATTCCTTTGCAGTAGCACCAACAATTTTTCTAAAGCACAGTCTCCCTGGAGCTACTAATAATTACTCCAGATCCAGACATTAAAGCACTACCAAAAAAAATGTTTTTAATTAAAAAATTAATTTTTCTGACAGACCCACTGACGTTAAACGTGGAACAGCACAGCATCCATCAGGAGGGAAAGGAGAGGGATGGCAGTGGCCTGCCCACAAGCCCCTGCTGGGAAAGGGGCAAGGAAAAGAGTTGCATCCCTCAGGGCTTTGGAGAAGCTATCCCATCTCCAAATGCCCTGTAATGTCCCTGCTCTGTACAGCACATCTCAAACGGGGCAGGGTTAAGGTGATGCCCAGCTCGGTGATAGCAATCCCAGTTGCACTTTTCCCGAAAAACACCTCTGTGGTGCTGGCAGGAGGAGCAAGGAAAGAACTGTATTTCCAAGTGCCATCTCCCTAAGCCCCTGGGAATGACATCCCATGGGCCAGGACACCCTCAGCCCCATCAGGTACAGGGAGAACCCTACAGAATCATCTCCTTCCCTGAAGGCACCTGAACACTCCAGCCAGGCTGGATTCATTATCCCTGGGCTGGGAGGGGAAAGGAGGGGAGAGAATGGGAATAAAACATGTCATCAGTGGGAAAAAAAAAAAAA